>JAPMOR010029499.1:0-25505 GCA_026543865.1 Argiope aurantia
AATGAAAGGCACTTGAGCACGCTGATTTTATCTTTCTCCTTTGTGGGGTGGGTGAGCGGTTACCTTTTCAATCGATGCACGTCTCCGCAACTTTCACTCTCTCCCTTGAGCAAATCCATAAATCCATGATGGTGGATTCGTTCTCACTGGCGTGTCCAAAAGATCAAGCCGAGTCTGTTAGTTCATGAGGTGAACTTAGGTTATGGCCTAGGGCCTTGTCCATATCAGACAAAAGTGCCGAACATTCATCTGATGTTTGAAAAATTTAGTTTTGATGATAAATATATAATTGTAAATATATTAATTTTGCTGGGAAATATATTAATAAGTTTGTTTAAGAATCATCGAAGTTTCAAGTTTAGCATTAAAAAAATTCAACTCATTTCCAATATTTGATATTTTTTTTTAAATTCTACTATGTATTTGTGAAAGTGTACCTATTTATAGAGGCATTTGAATTTTTATTTGCCTGGGGACATCTGATGCCAGCTCTGCAATCTTGGTTCACATTCTTTAAAATAGGTCTATAAGTTTTTTTTTTTTTTTTTTTTTTTGCAGCATAGAGATATTTTTGGCCTTATCTTGAGGACCGACGCTGATCTAAAATGTTGGTGAATTAATTTCATTTTTAAAAAATTAAATATGATATGAGGAAAAGAAAATTATATCTTATCCTGAGTCTCGTTTATCCTTGCTGCGTTACTGATCACATATTTGTCATAAATTTTATGTATTACATCAGTAATCTGATTAAGAATATTTACTTATACCTTACCCTGTGTCTTATCTATCTTTTCAACGCCACTGATCACATATTTGTAATATATTTTAAATATTAGGTCAAAAATATTACTAAAAAGCTTATACTTTGTTTGGAATTTCATTTATCCTTGCTACGCCACTGATGTGATTCCTAATATATTTTATATATTACAGCAATAATAGTATTAAGAAAACTTGTACCTTATTCTGAATTGTATTTATCTTTTCTACACTTCTGATAACATATTTGTGATATACTTTAAATATTAGATCAATAATATTATTAAAAATTCGAAATACCTTATCTTCGGTCTCATTTGCTCTTACTGCCCCACTGGTCACACATTTTTAACATAGTTCACATTTTAAACTGCACAGATGGAATAAAATCTTACTTATTCTTTTTATAAGTATTATTCTTTTTATTTCCTTTAGGTTCGTATCTGAGAGATAAAAGTGCCGTTGTTCCAGATGTCAGTTCGTTCCTCCGTACCTGCCCTCATTGTTCCTATGCCACACCAAGCACGGGATGCCTGAACAGACATCTTCGTACTCACAGCGGCGAGCGACCTTTCACTTGCAAAATATGCTTCAAATCCTTCTCACAAAAGAGCAATCTCCGGAGGCATTTCCTGATACACATCAAGCATCCTACGCAGTCAAGTCTAAACGAAGGTGAATTGTAAAACGACACTCCTTCGTTGCTATTTCTATAATCCAATAAATTTTTGCAAATTTTGTGTGTATTTCTAGTTATTGGAATTTTCAATATGTTGTCATTAGAAGGCAAGACTGAAATGCGCCCTATCTAGCAGAAAGATAATCCCTCATATCGTATAATCCCTCATGTACATACAGGCATTTTTAAAATTATTATTTATGCATTTTAATTATATTAAAACTAAACTTTCAAATGTCTCCAAAAGTGACTGGCAGAATTTAGAAACTTCACCATTGCTACAGGTTGAAGTCAAACCTGAATTTTACTCCATTTCTTCTTTTATTTTCAAGATAAAGAAGTACACAAAACAAAATAATGCAATCATCAAAATATTTGAATTTGAGATTTCGGCGAATTTCCAAGTTTCAGAACTCTCTAAAACTGAGAAAAGCAATTTTTGGAAGTATGCTTATTTGAGAACTATATAACACGGAAACGCTTTGAGCTAGACCGATGAAATTTGGTTTTTTTAAAGATATATTTATAGATTCGGCCAAATTTTGGTCCATATCAATTCAAAGATTGTCTGTCCGAATACAAATAACATATTAACATCAGAACACATAAAGCAAGTTAGATAAAATTTGGTACTTAGATTTCACATCTAAAATGTTGATTTGTATCTAAATTTGAATTGATGAGTTAACTCTCTGGATTTTCGCAAGCGTGTAAATGCTGCAACTTAAAACCCCAACAATGTGGAGAAATAAAATTTGATTGACTTTGTCGTACCCGTATCGAATTTTGAATTAATTCTTCAAAACACTGACAGTCTGTAATCTTCCAAGCATGGGAACAAGTTAAATAAACCAGTTGGCTTAGTTTTCCCGAAACTTTCTGGCAACCTCTCTAATAAAAGTGTTATTCGATAGAATAACACCTTTAATGTTATACGCGATAATGTTAACTGTTATACGGAATGGCATTGCCATATAATAGTTATGAAATCTTTACATTTGACGTGAATTTAGCATTTGTACTTTATCCATGGAGTCATCCTTGGCGAGTCTTTTGGCGATTAATCTCTGGCATGAGGATAATAGTATCCGAAAAGTCCCGTTTTTTTCCCTCACCGATTGAAACTAAAATTGGACAAAAAATTGCATTTATAGTCATAAAATCCCATACCAAATCTGACATATTTAAGTCAATGCGTTGTGGAGTTATCGCGTTCACATATTTCTGAAAATGCAGACCGACAGACAGTCAACCCTTAATTAGATTTTGGCCCAAAATTTGTTAGGTGTCTACATTATCGATGTTAAATCTGTATACCGAATTTTATTCATCTGGATCCCTCCGTTTTATAGTTATCGTGTTAACTTATATGCAAACAGCAGTGCAGACTGACTTTTTCTGAACGGATTTTGCTTACAATTTGATGGAAATCTAGAAATTTGGTGTAAAGACAATATACCAAATTTCATCCGTCTAGCTCAATGCATTTTTGTGTTAATTTTGTCACAAGCGGACATTTTCCAAAAATGTGTTTTTAGAACTCAGGGAGGTCTGAAACATGAAGATTCGTCAAAATCTCCAGTTCGAATGTTTTGACGATTACTATACTTTCTCTATACTACGAATACGAGCAAGTGAAAGTGACTGATAGATGATAGTCTTATTTTATTAAATTGTAGTTCAGTTTCAAATTTTGGCTGCAATTTTTCGAAAGAGGAACGTCCAAAATGGATACTCAGTTTTCTTCACTACACTACACTCATGTGCGGAACTGAAAATAAAAATATGAGTACTTAAAATAAAATATGAGTTCAGTTCAAAGTCCACTATTTCATGGGAAAGAGGGAGAGAAAGCACGTTTATTAGTTAGCATGCAAGACTCTGGGAGATATCATTCCTGCTGATTTGAATTTTAAAATGTCCGCGGTGGTAAGGTGTCAGCTTCGGAACTGGAAGGTTTCAGGTTCGAGATCCGATTCCACCGAAGAATCGTCGTGTAAGCGGGTCTGGTGCACGTTAAACGTCCGGGCCAAGTGTCCTCCCGCTGGTATGGTATAGTGTGGAGAGAGGGGTGCCAGCGCAGGTGTCGTCCTTATCATCTGACCGTGGTTCAAAATTACGAAATCCGTCCCCATATAGCCCTAGAACGTTAATGTAAATAAAATTGAATTTTAAAATATAGTGTAAAAAGTTTTTCTACAAAAGTATACTCCGAATTTATTCATAGAAGGGGCTAACGTTTCAATTAATTAATTAAAATATTAACAATTAATTAAATAATATTACGTTTTTAAATTAAAAATTCCGAAATTCATTTCTTAGTGAGTATCTGCTATCCAAAAAGTAATCACGCTTCAAAATTTTTAGCTTAAAGTTTAACGGTTTTCCCCATTATGTATTTTGAATTTTATTTGAATCATGTATGATACAGTTTATTGATAGTATACCAATGACAACATCATGCTCAAAAGAACTTTATGATTAAATGGAGGGTGTGCATCATTTATAATTTTTTTTGTTTAATTTGTCTATAAATGAACTTGTCTTAATATTAATTTCTATTAATTATTTGTTAGATTATTGTCACGTTTTCAAGTTGTATGAAAGAAATTTTTGACTTTTGAACTGTGGTCATTTGATTTTAGCGGTAACTTTATAGAGTCCCATTTTATATATTTTCTACCCTAAGCCAATATAAAAACACAAAAAAATTTAAAAATATCTATATTCTACCCTCTTCAAAATATTTTTAAATTTCAACTTTTGTTATATATATCACCTACATTATTTCTAAAGCCTTACAGTGTTTTGTTCATTATGTTTCGCGTGCTTTAATTTTCTGTTTACATCTTTATGCATCTAATTATATCATGGGGAAAGGCAGCGTGTGTGCAAAAATCAACTGGGAGCCTTACCTTCGCTTGCTATGCGACTGAAGACTGGATTAATACCCCCCCCCCTTCCCCTTTGCCGAACAAGACCGTCATCAATTTTTCTATAAATAAGAATTACAATCTCGCTTTGAGTAATCTGGAGAACCAGAGAGTTCTCCAGATAGCTCAAAGTTGCTAATTTTTCCTCATAAGAATATTATTTATTACTATGGTTTCTCATAACACGATTTTGAAAAAAATAACTGCAGATCTCTCCCGATTTTGATTCCTAGAATCCCAAATTGTATTTCGTTGAAATGCTATGTGATGTCCATCTTGCGTAATGAATAAGAGAAATAGAGTAGTTTTTATCTGATTCGAAGTGGCGCAGCATATAACACGGAGAGGATGAAAATCTAGGCCGAGTTCGTCAGCGAGTTCTCAAAAATTCGTCCTCCATTCTAATTTCAAAGAGGTAAAAATTAGAGTGGAGGAGGAATTTTGCATTTACTCATCGCTATCTTACGATTGGCGATAGAGAGACAAAATAAAGCAAGGAATTATCACTTTAACATCATGCAGCTTTTGTATGAAAGGTTTGCGACAACTGCAATTTTGTCTAAAAAGGGATCTTTAATTTACGATATTTATTTTCTTTTAACTTATGCTTTTGCAGATTTATTGAAAAGCTATTTTCAGTTGCATATTCTTTCGCATTCTTCCATTTCGCATTGTTCCAAGAAGTAGTCTTCTCCTGTCATCTCCCGACAAAGTAATCGATTTTCGTCCCTCCCCCCCCCTTTTTATTGCGGAACGAAAGTTAAATTTTTAGGCTTTGTTACGACTTGGTTTTAAGATCTAGTATTCTATTTTCAACTTTTAATCAACCTTCACAATTCGAATTCAAAGCAGAAATGCGTCGAAAAGCAAGGTACTCCGATGTTGCCGCTGTCATAGCTGGAAAAGATTAACTTAAAAAAATGTAACAATTTGTTAAATGTTGATTTTTCAAGCATGCGCTAACTATAATTAGTTCCCAATTTATCAATGGAAGAATCATTATACAACCAAAGGCAACCTATTCATATGGATATTATATGAAATAAACTACCTTGCCAGAGGGACATGATTTCGATACTTAGATAAGAGTTTCCATTTAGGTCTGATGTATATTAAATTCGTCGAAGATGAAACATTTTCGCAATGGTATGGTATGGAAGTTTTATAAAAAAAAGGCATATCGACTTGGGTGTCATCTGACAAAATTACATCAGTTCAAAGCTACATAGGTAATAACTGACTAAAATTTCAAAACGAAAATAATCTAACAAAACTCAAACTGAACTATCCTTAGCATAAATTACCTCTTAAGAAGATATTTTATTTTAACATGTAACGGGACATATTAATTTTTTTATTTATTAATTAACTAATTCAGAATTTTGAAATTTTTTGTTCTGACTAACCATCTAACTAAGAAGCAAAATTACAACATAAAAGTTTTAAAGAATTTTTTTTTAAATCCTAACTTTAATTTTTTAAAGAAAAACTGGGGTGATTTTAAATCGTTAAAACTAAAAATATTCTTGGTCAATTAAAATTAAAAAAAAAGCTAAACACAAATATATGAGCTTTAATTTTGATTCAGTAATTTAAAAAAAATATTAATTCAATGAAAAAGAAAAAAGCATTTGAATGAAAGTTTCTAAAAATTCTATGATAATCTTTAAATAAACATCAAATTTTCTGAATCAGAATTAAAGTAAAATGTTTTAAAAAGATGCGTTCCGAATTTCCCCCCTTATTCTTTATCGATTGTTTATTTATAACAATCTAAATACAAGGAATCTTGGAAAAAATGCATCATGAAGAAAACGCGTTTAAAGTTTTAGCATCTTTCCAATAAACTATCTGGAGCTAACCTTTGAAAAATAGGCATCAGTTTGGTGCCATCTTCTCGCAGAGGAGATTTAAGGACTGTCTTATGAATAGGGTTTTTGTTTCAGTGCCAGGGCTCGATTAAGGAAATACTAAGATTCAAGCCCAGCAAGGCATGTTTTATGTTTTCGTTTAGATGATTCTATGGAACTGCAGTTTTGCAGAATCGCATAGATATCCCTCTTAATCCCTTTGACATTGTTTTGTTTCTAACTATGGAGTTATGGTAATATCTGGTAATTTTTGTATATCTGTATCAGTCAGACTACCGTGCTTCTTTTCACCAGTGTTACGCCCCTTTTCTTTTCATCGTCTACTAATGTACGTAGAGTACAACAACAGTTGTCTGAATGTTAAATTTTCCAAAACAACACACCACAGAAATAATTGTGCCTCATGTTCTAATTAAGATAGGAACATGATTGGAATATCATTTTAATTAGAAAAAAAACACATATATATATATATTTAAATAGCTACATTTTTTTACAAGTTCTTTCTGTTTTCCGAACCCCTTAACAAAAAACAAATTCCAAAGCAAACAAAGCATTCAAAACAAATCGCAAGGACAATCCATAATTTGATGCTTTGCAATATTGTTATGATTTCATAACAATAATATAGAATTCATAACAATAAATAGTGAAATCTTCATAACAATGATATAGAATTCATAACAATAAATAGTGAAATCAGTTTTTTTTTCGTATTGAGGTGGTAAGGTTTTCGCTTCTTTACTTTATTTGGCTTTAAAAACTTGAAATAAACAAAACAAAAAAAATCTCTGTGTGTCTCACCCCAGGACTAATGTGGAGTATTTGTATCCTCTTGCCCTCCCTTCGCTACTACTTCCTAGAAGATTATTTTTGGTTTATCTTTGGCACCTAATCCACCAAAACCGAAATTATTTTCAGAGTTGCATTTATGCGTCTCCACGTGTCAATCATCATCGACTTCTATTCGAAAATATTTCTTTGCATTCCACGCCGCTATGAAACAGAAGCATGGACTGAGTGTGTAAATTCTAACTCTCCTCAAGATGAAGACCCTTTTAATACTTTCGCAAGAGATTATATATAAAAACATACGGCAAGCTGCTGACCTTGCAATCAACCTATGGAATTTGTCTATTTTGTTGCCACACAGCAGTGTTTTCAACCAGAGGAGAGTGTGGCACTAATCGATGAGGCAAGAGTTGATTGCAGATTTCTTATAATCCGCTATCAGCAGATGATCTCCTGGATGATTTTTCATGATGAAGTGATGAAAAGTAGATAGGGGAATGACGTCAGCCCTATCAAATTCACTTCTGGACATGTAAACAAAATATCTGTGATACGCCCGTTCAGTTATGTTTTTACAGACTTTAGCGTAGACAACTCAACCAGCGAAACGGCGACTATTAGGTTTACCGGATATCTTTTTAAAGTTCTCAGACCCTTTATTATTTCTTCAATCGTTTTAATTATAATATAATATAATCTTTTGAATTTATTTTATAAGAAAAAGTGGTTGTAATAGATTTAAAATTTTTGAATCAGACTTCCTGCGCTGTAACCTACTACAGATAGACTTTAACTTCTTCTTCAAATTGGTAAGTAATGAAGCGTTTTAGAATAATTTATTATTATTTTTTTATTATATTGAGTGTCCATCGGTCGTATAAAGAAGTAAAATAAATTTGTAATTCATTAGTTTACATCTAAAATAAAATAAATGGTATTTATAAACCGGCAACTTTAACATTTATAATTGAAGGCATTTATAAATAAGGTTCTCAAATAATTATTTGAAACTGACACATGGGTAACCCGTCTTTGCTCAAAAATATTAGCATTGCTATAAAGCTATTAACCCTCCAGTTGCTTATACAGCGATTTCCGCGGTTTGGCAATTAATCCATTTTCTGTTGCATCCCGCGTTTTTCTCAGTTTCTGTGCAGTGTTTTTACTTTTACGTTTACCGATTTTTATTATATCATATTATTTCTCTGTAATATACAGTATCAATTCACTTTGCTTGAGAAATATTTGAACTTGTTTGCAAACATCGCATCTAAATAGTGATTTTAAAAAATTACGCAGTCACAGGGTAAAAAAATAAGAATAGTAGTTGTTTTTACATTGGAAACTAGCTAAAAAATGTAGATATTTCTTATATTCTTCTCAAAATAAACTGCTCGTAATATAACAACATCCAAACACACGGAAATCAAATAAAAAAAAAAGTAGTGAAAAAATAGTTATTCAGTTTGTAGGAATATATAATTACATAAAAAATTTATATTGTTTTAAAATTTCAGAATAATTAAAGATACTTCTTATAATGTGTGTTCGAATTCTTAAAATGCATAGCGATGTAGATCTGCATCGTATATATAAAACCTCATATATCTTGATATAGCAACCGTTGCATTGTTTCTTTTTTAATTTAAATTTTACTAAAATTTTTTATCGTTTTCAAACGAATCTTTGACTTTATTTCTTTATCCGTGACAATTTTCATTGTTGGCGCGCTATCTGAGTACAATTTCATTTCGGCAGGTGTTATGAATTGCTATTATTTATATAAAAAGCAATAAAAACATACAAGAAAAGTTGTTTTCGGATAAAAAAAAAGATAAGAGTAACGAATAATATTTAAATTTTTGTATATACCGATAAATTTTTACAAGAAAAAATGTAGCTTTTTTGTGATGTAAAAGTACATCAGTATGCAAAATTTGTTCTACATAAATTTAGAGGATTATCTTATCTTTTGTCGTCTATGGATGTACGAAAAGATGGTGTTGCTCACTGGCCTATATTTTCAAACAGATTGAATTGTAAAATTCCACCATGTAATGATACCACATAGTGGTCATGTAGGAAAGCAATGTTTCTTTATGTTTGAATATTAAAAAAAATTGTTTTATGAATTTTCATATTTTGTAACGTAATGAAAGATATTATTTATGTTTGAAATATTATATTATTATCTACACTAGATGAAGGAGTGATTGTTCATGATAATGTAGAAATACATTGATATGTTTTTTAAAAATTAAAATAAAAACATTCTTATGAAGGTTTTTTTTTTTGTGTGTTTTTTCCATTAACTGCACCCGTTTCCCTGTTGATTTCAAATTTTACTTATTGAGTATAAAAATTCATGCATTTAAAGGTTAAGATCTAAAATTTAGTTTCAGCTAGAATTTTTAAAAAATGAAATACAGTCTAGTTTTTCTTTAACAAAGTCCTGTTGTTCGTTATGAAAATAAAATTATTAAATAGCAGTAAATTAAGCTATAAAAGCGAGAAAAAACAATGAATAAAGCTTATCTATTAAATCTATTGATTTTTGAAAATGATCCTAAACTTTAAAAAAATTTATTCCTACTTTATACAAATTTTTCATAAAAATGTTCGCATTCTCGTAAAAATTATCTGTAGTATTTTGAAATTCATCAATTGAAAACGAATCTTGAAATTGTAATCCTCTTCATATTATATCAAATGCCGTTATGATTATTTCTTGTCAATTTTTTTTTCTTCAAATAACCTCTTAATTATCATCTTCTTCACTCACCGCAGTGTCTTTATTACATTTCGAAACGCTTTACAATATACCGTATTGAAAACGTAAAGAAAAATCAACGTGAAAAAAAATGACTAAACTAATTTTTTTTCTTCTACAGATCCATTGTTTTCCAAATACTGACATTTTGTGTAACAGCGTTTTGGTTGATTTTGAAAAAAACTTCGATAAATGAAAAATCACGAAACATTGCAAAAAGAAAAACAAAATGTCAGGAAAAGGAATTTGGTTATAAAGAAATTATCTTCCGCAATATGGACAGTAAATAAAGTACCATTTAAAATCGAAGTTTTGTAGAAAATTTCGATGAATGGAATTTTATCGAATGGGGATTCTAGATAAACAGTACACAAATACTATTTTGTCTAGTATTTTTTTATATTATTCAGCAAAGATTTCAGGATTTTTTAATTCAGAAACACAAAATAATCTAGGGAAAACAATTTACATGTATTTAATTTTGAATGTAAAATTCAGTAAACTATTCTGCCAAGTAATGCAAGAAGCTGTTAAAAATACTAATATATATTCATTGAGAGTTTTACTAATGATAAGAATTCGTTTTCTCTTCTAAACCGAAGCAAACTGCAAAAAAAAGAAACCCCCACAATGTCTTAGTATCCCGGGTAAAGTGAATAATTGAGTCTCTGCGACAAATGACTTTGGGTACTGCAGTTGATGGGTAATATTCCCGTTACGGGTAACACTTGCGTCGACTCCTCATACATAAGTTCGATTCAACAAATTAAATTTAAAATTAATTTTAGACACACACACAAACATTTTGAACACAATATAAATGCTCTAATACAAAGTTCCTGAATTGAACAGTTTTGAATCATTCGCCTAATTACATGTAAATTTGGGCTGCATTATAGGCAAATTAGTAGGCATGAAAAAAGATACCCAGAATATTGTTCTGAAATTTAAAGGACATTTGATTTTTATTTAAATAAATTCGAATACATAATTCTTATAAATGAAGCAGGAGTGCAAAATTAGATCGGCATGAAAATATTATATATATTACTTTGCCCATGTTATCTTGCAAGCATGGTAACTCGAGTAATTTTGTTCTAGTTTGAGGCTCGAACTCGCAACGTTAGGGTTCCTAGCCAAGTAACATAACCACTAGACAAAAGTGATCATCCCTGCTCGGAGGTTTTCTCTTATCTTACTTATACTTATAGGTTACTCTTGTCTGGCTTATGAAGTTACCACCACAATTTTAACTGGCTTGGAATATGTTGTTAGAAATTTTAAAATCTCAGGTGAGTTCGTAAATGGCCCATCAAGCTCAAAGGGGGGGTGGAAATGGTGGAGAGTTGGGATTTTCTTTTCGCTATAACTTTCTTAATATTGAAGATGAAAAATAAATCCAATTAGCAAAATTAGCTTTTCATTAAGAGGAACAATTAAAATTTTTCTGTAACTGCAATACCTTAGATGTTAGGGACTGAAAGGCGATTTTCAATCCCTAAATTTGACTGTTTCTAACATCAACAATTTATATTGCCAGATAGTATCTTAGATATAAAGGAAACTACCTTTGCTTTCCAGCTTGTCGGGAGGACTTTTTTTTAATTACCAAATTGAACAACTGTGAAAATAGAGAGTCTATGCACTCTAGCTATTCATACGTTTCCCTGCAGAATTACATTGAGTTGTATCATAACCGACTTTTGCTCAGCAGGAACGTATCAATGTCCTGTTTTAGAATACCCAACACTTTAATATTTGGAACAGCGAAGGGAGCTGGAGATATAAGGTCCAGATTTGATGTTCTCCAGTAATTTGGCAGAGCAAAATTTTATAATCAGATGCTTAATAATGCTTAGAAGTTGGAGATCCTTCTATATTATGTTGGATTTATTTTAAGCAGAAGTTCACACTATAAGAATTGAGATTGTTTAGAGTACGTCTATCTTCTTAACATAAAATTATTTTTAAGATTAACAAGGGACAGCTTTCTAAATTGCGTTCTCGACTCTTTGTGCACTATATGACGAAATTAAATCCATGTGGATCCATACAGCGGAAGATATAAAAATGAGAAGAAAAAACGAATCACCTTGAATAACAGTTTTGAACTCTGTTTAATATAAATAGGAATGTTTAGTCGAAATAACATTTTAGGAGATATTCTATTCAATGTTGTAACCACTAAGATGCAGATACGATATATAGAATGATTAAAGTATAGATGTTTATATCTCATTAAAAAAAATCGACCGAACGCAATGTAATTTCATATCCATACTATTTAGATCATAGATTATCGATTCAAAAATAAAAGGTTTGCTTTTTTCTCCTTCAGATACTAGTTTAGTTATATCAACGTTCCGTTTTAAAGCAACAATACAGCTATTTTAGGACGGAATTCGTAATTTTGAGCCGCGGTCAAATGACAAGAACGACACCTGAGCAGGCACCCTCTTCTCCAAACTTCCACATCACACTAACGGGAGGACCGACCCAAGCGGAGTTAACGTTCACCACCTTCAAGGGCAAAGGCAACTCTGCAGATTAAATTTGAGAAGCGCAATCAAGAGTCAGTTTATTAAATAGAAAAAGTAGGAAACTGCCATTGAACCTGCACATAGCAAATGTGTTACTTTTATAACATCTTTAACTTTAGTAAGCTGAGTGACACGAACAACGGTTTGTTTAGGTAGCTGGCAGCGTTGTGAGGCTTCTCTTTTAAAAAACAAGCGAATTCCACTTTTAAAGATATTTTTGAATTAACCACCATGTTTATGGTTTATTTATTTTTTGCATTTTTCTGAAAATGTTTATTTATTCTCCTGACTCATTAAAAGCATGGCTTACATGTTTGCCGACAATGTTATTTAAGCCGGCATTCAGTGTTTATAAATGCTGTAATAAATCAGTGAATGTTATGAAACAGATAAGAGCTTGAATAATTAATTAAATTTGACAAAAATGTTAATATGACCTTAATATTTTATAATACATGAAACTTATATATTTCTATAAATTTATTTATTTGGCAACTGAGCTAATATCATTCCTTTAACTCAGCTGCCTGCTTCTTACCCCCTCAACACAGAAAATTCTGTGCAGTTGTCCAGTGCAGAAATCCCCCGCTAATCATTATTTCTAATAGACATTTTGAATGAAAATTCTGCTCGTCAGATGGATGCATTGGCTAAATAATCGATCCTGTGGCATTACAAAATACTTTAGCAATCAAATTTATTTTCCTTAAGATTTTTCTTTGGCGCAATTTCTTGGCCAAAACTGAATAAATTATTATCATTCTAAATTTTCTTCATTAAACTTTCACCCGGAAAACTGCATTATCATTTTCTTAAATGATACTTTGTATAAAAGTAAACGAATTATGAGCAGATTGTAAAATGATTCAAAATTATCAGCCTGATAAAAACTGGATATTGAGAAGTGAAAAGTTATTTCATTCTTGCTTTTTTTTCCTGATAATCTTCAAACCTATTGATTAACATCCTGTAATTTGAGAGGCCACTCAAAGCATGTGACTTATCTTTCTTGACCACGCGATTCAAATAATTCTATAAACATCTAAACGTTTATTTTTAGCCATATTCACAATGTTATGCATTTGGACCACAGGGCAGAAGCAATGTTCTAAAGTATGGCTTTAGATAAGCAGGTAAAAACAAACAAGAAACCGGTTCCGAATTTTCGAAGCGTCAAAAGACAGGCTGAGAAAAATATGTGGAAGATTTAACTGGCTTTAACTATTCCTGATATTATCTCTGCTTTTTCGCAAAACATTGTCAAGGCCATGGTTCCAAACTTGGTAGATATTATCTCAGGAGCGGGAAAAAATCTCGTGATTTTTCAGTCAGTTGATGAAAAGAAGTATATACATTCATGTTGTGAACTGTAGAAGTTGAGCAAAAAGCATTTACAACTGTAGTTTTGACTGACTAGAATAAAAGTGATACCAAGCAATTTTGTGAACTGCGAAATATATTGAGGTGAAGTATTCTTTTCATTTACAATTATTCCATTCCTATATAAATGTATATTTTTGTAATATTTATTCTCAACATAAAAAGGAGCGTTTCAATGTTTTTTATGCAATTTACTTGAATTGCATGATTGATTTCAGAAATCCCCCAACAGTCTCTACTTTTTTCTTTAGCTGAATTTTCTTTTGAAATGTATAATCAATGTAATTTTAAAACCAGCAGAAATGCCCCTCTCCCCCGAACCTCCGCGCATATTCCCAATAAAGATCTCATATCTCTCCCCCCCCCCGCCCCAACGTTTAATACTGTAAACCTTAATCAAAACCGTGAATGCCGTACATGACATTGGCGAACAACAATGATGAAATCTGGATATTTGGCGCCAATCTAGCATTTTTACTGAATATATCGCGAGAATATGTTTTTTGCATGCTTTTCTTTCTGTCCATTAGGAACCAAAATTTGAAACGGAATTAGGAATTTTGATTAGGAACAAAAACAAACAAAAAAAAACGATTTTGTTCATTATCAATACAGTGTATATGAGGGATAAGAGAGTGAAGTCATAATACAGCAAAAGATAACGCGCAATTAGATGGAAAATGATCCGTACAATTTGGCTTTAATAGCATTATCATATCATGGGACTTGGCCCCATTAAAATGGTTTTTGTACGCAATGAAAAAAATGGGCAAAAGCCTATTAAAATAAAAAGGCTGAAAGATTCTGCACAATATGATGCTTAGCATATTTATAAGGGAGGGGGAATCATGAATATCAAACTTTTGCATTCTTAATTTAATGGGTATTAAACACAATTAATATTCCCAGTGAAACAGCTGATCACCAAAGGTAGCTACACTCTATTGCATTCATTCATTTTAATGAGTTCTGATATGCCGTCTTTATAAAGTTAGTTCAGATATCATCTTTTACCCATAAGCCCTTCATCCGTACATAAATCACTGGTGAGTTAAACATCTATAAAAAAAAAAGAAAGAAAAAAAAAAGGGCTGATTCGCGCAGCATCTGTAATTCATAAGTTTTATTATTATTTCTATCCCTATTAATAATAAAGGAAAATACATGAATATGATTTGGCACTCAACAGGGCACCAACCACCAGACACAGGGCTAATAAATTTAGAACAAATGAGAATGTGCGTTTTTCAAATTGCTGAATTGACCACAAATTGCTGAAGATATTATATCACAATAATAAATATTGCATCATCTTAAAATTCAAAAAAAAAATCTATTTTTAATGACACAAATTTAATTGCTGAATAATTTTGTTTAATTGATTTTAAGCATATATTATGATAATTTATTCCGTTGTTATCAAGAAAATCATATCGTTTGCGTTGTTACCTCAAATATTTCCTCCTGGAATTTTTTTTTTCATTTCTGATGATGAATATATGAACATTTAACCTTTTTCTCCCCAGATCAGTAGATTTTTGTTTTAGAGTATGCTTTTAACATACTTTTTGAAATTTTACTATATTTAAGATTAAGATTTAATTTTACAACTAAACAAAAACAAATTCAGCAAGAAAGTTTTTTGCTTTAGTTGAAGTGAGTAGGTGAGATTATAGAAATTCAGGAAGTTGCATAGTACAATGAATACAGTGAACAGAATGGCGTAAAATTTCTAAAATAGCACAGGTTACATTCCAAACAATATTGAAGATTAAAAATATACTTTTTAAAGAAAAACATCAAAAACAAGGTGTATAACATTTTAATTGTAAATTTTAACTACCATCAATTCGAGGCGAATTGGCTAGTCGCCGAAGGAGGCTAATTTTTATTTAATTAGATTGGTTTATTTCGTTGTGTCAGTAGCAATAATTTACAATAATTTCATAATTTACAAGATTCACATTATTATGTTAATGAATAAGAAATTAATGATTACAAAATTAAATATATATATATCTTTAATACTTGATAGAAGTCTGCTTTTAAAAAGTAATTTGTCAAATTTATTTCTTTTTAAGTTTGTTTGCAGAATGATACAAAAAATATTTCTCTCTCTCTCTCTCCCTTTTTTGCGACTTCAAAAAAAAAAAAATAACCACTTTAATGTGCGTAGTATAAACGAAACCCCGGATTCTTCCAGTTTCTTAATTCGTGTCCGCAACCGCAGCGATGATCGGTTCTGTCTCCTTGTCCAAAAGATATTTCACCCAACGTAAACTTTGATAAGATAAACATTCGATAATCTGATTTAAATGTCAGCTGTCCCTACTTAAGATGATGCAAGAACCGGAGCCCCGAAACACGCTACGAAAAGACGACTTTAATTTTTAAGCAAATTGTACAGCTAACATAAACATATTTCAAGTAGTTAAATTGTTTCATAAACATTAAATCCAACATAACACGATTATTATTACATACGGAGCGATACATTTCCACGTGAATAGGGGAAAGGGCGATCAGGTCGTAATTGAAAGTTATTATTAGATGTTTGCAGGACGTGATTCGAGACTGAAGATTCTCCTTGTATGGTGACTTCCTCTATGAAAAGATAATTGATAAGATAATTATTAGTTTAAGTTGATGGAAAGCGATAAACTAAAATTCCAGCTATAAAAGGTAATCTTAGAATCTCGAGCATATCTTTAAAATGTAAAGATATATGTAAGATATAGCGCGACAAGTTTGAGATCTAAAACGATGATTTTTTAAATAAGAAAGTAGAAGTGAGTGTTAAAAAAATCGTCTGCTAAGCTACTGATTTTAACAATGTGCTATACGTTCATCGATGATTCTCACGAGTTTCCATTAAGGTTCTAAATGTTTTAAAAGTTTTCATTCACTTGTTGACTGTAAATTAAAATAATTTATTCGTTTGTCAAACGCTGCGAGTTTAACTGCCGAACCTGAAAAAATATGTAGTTTAGAGAATATAATAACAAAATAGTTTATAAAGAATTTACTTGTTTTTTTAATTTCAAAAGTTAGCTGTTTCATTCTTTCCGATATATTTAAACAATAATGTACATTAGTATGCAAAATGAAAGAAAATCTAATATGCAATTTAGAACTTTTTAACTCTTTTTTAATTTTGATGCAGATATAGAATTTTGATATTTGGACGAGGTTCCTAGGAGTTTTATTTCCTTAAAATATCAAGTTAAATTTCATGTAAATGACAGTTTGTCCATAATTAAAGTTATCAGAAAAATATGAAATTTGATAGATAAATTAAAGAACGGAGGTGAGAAAAACATTCATTGTACGAATAAGATAGGTTCTTAGATTGAGCATTAAGGGACTATTGCAGTAAAAACTAAGTGTATACACGTGTTTTTTTTATACGATGCAACACTATAAATTATAAACATGCATGATGTTATAAATTCTACAAAAATTCTCGAAAAGCTTATACTTAATTATATGTTTATTCATAAATAAGTCGCCTTTGACGACAAATTAGTTGGCTAGATTAGTACTTGCTCCTTTAATTAAATATTTTATGGCATTTGATTTGAATGGAATCTTTATCAAAGTATTTTTAAATTTCATATTTTTATAAACATGCAATTCTTCATTTATTAAGACCTACAATGCTCTATTCATTGTGCTAAATAAAATATAAAGTAGTATCTTAAATTTGTTGCCACCTTTCTTGAAATTTAAATTTTAACATAGAGCGGAACTTCAATTACTTCAAATGTAAAACTTTATAAGTAAAAGAAAATTTCAAAAAATTATTAAAAGCATAATTTTAATAAAACATACCTAACATAGAAAAAGAAATATGTCAGATTTTCATAAACAACAATAAAAATCAAATCAAAGCTGAAATATTTGTAGCAACAATAAAAAAAAATTGCGTTCTATTTCAATAATGAAGTATATTTTAACTCCAAAAATATTTTTAAAAATTCATTAAAATAAGTAAAAAAAAAAAAAAAACCGTACTAATGATTTTTGTGATGTAATAATTTTGGAAGTTGCGGTCGAAATTATATTTATTTTTAATAAATTAAAATAAAAAAAATCTAACTTTGAAATGTATATTCCCACCCTGTATAGTACATCTGTACTAAATTTAGTAGCTCTAAGTCTAACGGTTTAGCCAACAAACACGCGCTCAGTTTTATTATTAGTAGAGATATGGATAATGATTTTCTTCTGTTAATTTGTCATACTCTGTTTTTACTTTTAAGTATGGTCGTGAAACATATAAAATAATCAAATTATGCAAGCAAAATAAAGAAATTCTAATCCACATAAAAAAATCCTATAAATTGAAGCAACATTTTCGTAATGGAAATATTTTCCATTTTTTTTTGAAAAATGAAATATTTCAATCTTTTATTTCTTTTCTGTTTAAAAAGTGTCAAATTTACACTGCTGTACTAACTGCATTTTTGAAAGTTTAGAAATTTTCTTTAAAAGCTTCTGTATGAATAGAAGTAGAGTAAAATGTAAATGCAAAATTCTTATCTTCCTTAGATTTTTAAAAAATTGATAAGAGAGGAATTCCTTCCTTTTTTATAGAATTTAGAATAGAATGTATAGGCAAAAGTATTTTAAGAAATTTCGAATCAATTTTGAAAGTCATACGATATTTAAGCTGAAAATTTTTTATTAATGTGTTAGGGGTCTTCACTCTCCAACCTCGATGTTGTCCGATACCGTATGCGATGTTCGTTAATTCCATTTAGCAAGTTTTTGAACTCCATTAGCCATTCTCTTAATGCTGGAAGCTTAATCTTTCCAAGATGAGAGCATACATTTGCCGAACGGCCTATTTTCGATTCAAAATTCAAAATCTCCTAATGAAAACAATCTTTGCTCTTATTTCCAATGTGTGAATATTGTTTCAATTTTTCACATTTTGCCGCCAACTTATCAGTTTCATGATCAGATTTCTTTTCAAAATCCCAGATTCTCCCACGGTTTCTTTTTGAATTTTTACTCCATTTAATTTTGCTGGCTGCCCCATTACTATTTAAAGAAACAATGCAGAGTTAACACGTGTGTTTGCTAAAATTCCACATTCCTCAAATAGTGATCGGAGCAGTTACTGAATTAATAGCATCAAAATGGAATGCCAATCTGGGAATGCTGAATTCCATGTTAAAACAGTATTCTGGTGGAACCAATAGTAGTTGGTGATCAGTTAAAAAAAGTTTTAATTAACGAAGAATTATTTTGATGAATACAAAGATGAATTTAAAGAAAATAAACTAAAGAAATATTTTGAAAAATTTGGTTGATGATATTGATGCCTTTTTCAGGTTTGACTTTCATCTGTTTTTGTGAGCATGAAAACCAAGCGCTCCTGGAATGTGAAACCATCCAAAATAGCAGCGAATACCGTAAATCCCATTCGATCCATCGTCGACAATCTACACATTACTCCAAATCCTGCGAAGCGTGTCATCTCCCTCTCCATAGGTAAGCGTACTCTTTATCTCTCAAAATAAACATCACGTAACAATTCTCGAAGTATTTTTTCTCTCAAGATTGAGGATATGAGAACTACAAGGTGTCGAAAATATTATTGCAACAAACTAATTCTTGCATCATTTTAATCAAAATTGGAAATTTCCTGAATTTTGGCAATTTTTCAAAAATATTATCATTTTACATTAGCTTAAACTATAGATTTGATTGTTGAAAGAAATTAATTCCATTTTCATTACTTTGTCAAATATTAAATCCAATGATTTTCTTCCATTGTTGAAAACTGAGAAAGAAGAATTCTATTTAATATTTGTACAATTTATATTATATAGGTGACAGTATACATTATACAGGTGAATAAAAAATTAAATTACAATATCGCGAAATCGAGATGATAGATGAATATTTACGTTTTTGATACTTCTCTGATGTTATGGTCCTAAATCCATTAGAAAGGTTCATGTATGCAATAAATAGAACTTAAATAAGAAAATTAAAATAACACGACTTGAATAACAAAAAAATTTGACTGTATCATAGACATCAAATATTATCTAAACGATTTATCTGAAAACAAATATAACCAGCCTTCCTAGGGAACCAGTTGGTCATCTGAAGCGACTATTATCGAATAATTATTTTTGTGAGTATGCTCATAACTTGTAACAAATTTAGTATTTGAAATGCTGTCAATTAATTGTATTAGGATCTACTTCTAGTAAAAATTATTTTAATAAATATGACACACTAAATTATTTTGCACATGTTTTGTTAATTAAGAATATGACACACTAAACTTTTTTTACTTTTCCGTTAGCCGGGCGCAAATGTCGCCAATTGTGAACCAAACGCGAATTTGGCGTAAGAAATTTTGCATTTTTTGGCAATTTTTCGCTTGCGCCCGGTTAACGGATTGTGAACCAAACGAAAATTTGGCGGAATTCTACATTATTTGGCGATTTTTCGCTTGCTCCCTGCTAACGGAAAAGTATCTAATCTCTCTTTCCTGTATTTATTTCGTTTAATATTGCATTTTGAAGAATTAATAATTTAGCTATTTGGATTTTTATTGATATCCGAGTTAAACGTCAATTAAAATTAGAAGTTTCCACAAAAGTGTTTTTAAAGAATCTAATTATTCCAAAGAATATCTTAAGAATACATCTCCGAAATCCTTAGAAAGTATCAATTACAGTTTATATTAAAAATAAATTTTAAAAAATTTGACAGAATATTTACGTTTTTAAAACGCTATGATATCATGGGGTTGGTCTCTATTGTGATATGAATAGAGCAAGTGCAAACGATTATCTGCAAGTGCAAACGATTATCTATTGAAATAATATGGCGTAAATTTCAATAACAACTATTTTTCGTTCAAAATTAATTTAGACGAAATATATACGAACAGGAATTTATAGACTGTTTGCCAACGGATTCTAAAACCCTCTGAGTTTTTGCGCATGCGTTAAAATGGGCTTAACTCGGCAAAAAAAGGGATGAGAGGAAAGATGAAAGGAAAAAAAATTTACATTTAACAATAAAGTAAATTCCAAAAATGCTCATATCTTTCCGCGTTTCACCCCTTAATGAGATAGAATCGTCGATAAGCGGTCGTCTCTGGATACTGAAACGAATAGCATAAGAGATCTAATTGAAAGAAAACGCATCCTATTTTCTCGGCGAACCAGATGGTCGCCAAAAGTAACTAGTAGCGAATATGACAAAACGTTATCAGCACTCCAGTGTTATTGATTTAGATGAATTAGATGTATTGTGGGAAGAGATTTCTGACAAGATCTTCAAGATGTACGATTTTCCGATTGTAACCGAAAAACCTTCACATTGCACGTTACATGATCGATTACGATAAGCTTTATCTGATACTTTTATCAAACGCAATAATGGTCTTTTATTCAATCACTGGGAATCTACTTATTGATGTATAAAGATACTAATTATTGAGGTCAATCGTATTGCGACACAAAAATTTGTTGCTGTGGAAATCTGATGAAATAAAGCCATGCAATTCTCTTGTAATTGCGTATAATATTACGCACAATCATGTATCAGTAATTTCTAGCAATTGATGATATATTTCATCACATTTATGTAAAAATTTTGAAAAGTATTAAGAAAACGTTGTGGAGTTTTAACATTTTTAATCCATAGCGTGAAAATTCCAATAATTTCTCACTTGAAGAATATGATGATTATATGCCCCATTTTTGTGACATAAATTTGATTTCCATTTTTTTTTGCGATTTGTTGCTTAATTCAGTGAATAGTTTTAAACTGGAGGCGTTATCTAAGATTAAACGGTGTTAAATTTTATGAAGAACAATGGCCTGATATTTATTCGGAAGATGAAAATCAATAACTTCAAATTCAATCATCACATCACCCTGACAATGAAAAAAAAATTATCGCCCTTATGGCTAGTATCATTTCATTATAAGCATTATGAATGTTTTTGCTAAAAACTGTTTATAAAGTGTATTCGAAAAGAATACACTTTATAATGTTTGTTTTATACTTTTGTGAATACTTTGTTTGCACTAAAGCGTTTTATTTTTTTTCGATAAAATAAAATAATAAATAATAGATAATTCATACTTTAATTTTCCTTTTCTTTATCCTTTTATCTTCGTAGAATATCATACTTAACAGGACGAATTTTAAGAAGTGAATAATTTTCTTTTTCCAGTGCAAAGGAATAATTTAAGTAATATTGTAAAATATTTACCCCTTTATAAACAAAATAATCAAAGCTTTTATTTAACTTATTTATGTTAAATAATCGAAAAGAATAATTTTTTTTCATTTTTTTATAATAAAAAATTCTGTGCAACAAGAAATTTTTATTTTCTTTAAAAACAAGTATCTCAAACAATAAAGAAAAAAAAAGTTATTTTATTAACTAAAATTGTAAAAATCTTTATAAAACTTATAACTATTCCATCCATTAAAAACATCTTTAAATTTCTGTTTCTTACTGTGAGATTAACAGCGCAGGGAAACAGTATTACAGGTTTGCAACAATGAGCAATTCCATAAAAGCGCAGTTTGTAAGATTTTCAAAATGATTATGGTGGTTTTAGTTTAGTTTAGTTATATTAACGTCCCATTTTTTCAAAGCATCACTAGGGCCATTTTGGGATGGATCTCGTATTTTGAACCATGGTCAGATGATGAGGTCGACACCTGAGCTAGCACCCCCTCTCCACACCAGTGGGAGGACGTTTGGCTTGGATGGTTTTAACGTGCATCAGATACGCTTACACGACGTTTCTTCGGTGGAATAGGGTCTCGAACCTGAAACCTTACCACCAGGCCACCATAGGCCAAGATTATGGCGGATTTTTGCGTGTACGAGGCCAGAGAATAGTTTTAGAAAAACATAAATACATATTTAAAAAAATAACATTCAAAGGAACTCCAAATACAAATTTATTAAATATTGCAAACTTACAAGGTGGTTTTAAGATTGCGGGATAGTTAATTTGCGTCAATCGAATATTTATGCATTAAATAATTTTATTTTTCATTGCAGGCGATCCAACTACCTTTGGAAACCTTCAGCCATGCCCAGAAATAAATTCTGCTGTTATAGATAGCGTCACTTCTTTAGAGTATAATGGATACGCTCCTTCCACCGGTAAGATTACTTAACATATTGATTTAGTATGAACAAAATAATATTAAATAGGCATAATAAAATTTTACAGGTTCATTTATTTATTGAAAATAATTTAAACCCTATTCAATACACCTCTCCAACCTCCAAAACCAATTCTTAACTTTATCGATATTGAAAGGCCGCAAACAGCCATCCAACTAAACTATTGAATCTGCCAAAGTCACCTGAATACAACTGTCAAATTCCTCTTCTTTTTGTTAAGTGTAATTGATTGAATACCTGCGGTATTAAAGTTCATTAAAGAAGGGGAGGTTTCTCAAAAGCATTCGAAAGATTCTCGAACATACATTTGTTTAATAGTTATCGGCTAAGCAAGGGTCTCTTTCATATAGCAACCTTCAAGAACAGGGGCTGTCATTGTGGGTTTTGAAGTTGAGAAGGAATTTTTCTTACCTTTGAAAGAAAAATTCGGACTTCCAATATTCTGAAGTACCAGAACTAAAATGACCTTAGGAATGAGAATGATAAACCAGCTTTGACAAGTTCCTGTAGGGGGCAAGACATATTCGCTGTCCCAAGAGCCCGGAAGATCCTCATTACTGAAAACCGCCTTCTTCATTTTCGCGTGCAATAAAAGTGCAAAATCGCAGGGACCAAGGTCTGGATTAGAAGGAAAATGTTTAAGAAGTTTCATTCTGTAGCTGTCCAGTATTCGGTTTAGCTTTTGAGTGGTAATCTGGTAAATGGCCAAAATGGAGGAACTAGGTGCCCATTCTTGATTTTGACCACAGTTCTTGATAAATTCGATAACTTAGTAATGTAGCGTCCAGTGTTTAGAAAATATGACCGTCCTCTGCGTGTCCATAATGATACATTCCACATCATTCGATTTGAAAAATACTGCCATACATTTTTTTTTTTTTTTTTTTTACTGATAGTCTTTTTACATCGCTTACTCTTTTCAGCAATACCAGTTCCAAAATTCGAATTTTTCCTGAATTTTGATAATGTCTTAAATTTTTTTTACCTCTTTCCAACAATATATTATATTGTTGCCTTGAGATTTAAACAGTTTTAATTAAATATTTAATTGTGTGATTTTCTTCCATTGCTGAAAGCTAAAGAAGAAATTTTTTGTTTAATTTCTGAGTAATTGACGAGATGAATAAAAAGGTGAATACAATAAGATGGAATTCTGATGAACCGCACATTTTCATTTTTAACAGCGCTGTGACGTTTTGGGACGTTCATTTATTCATTCCAATATAGAATGAATTTATTCATTCCAATGTAGTGAATAACGATAAATTAGAGAACGATAACGGTGAACGATAAATAAGTGAGAGAATAACGAGAGATAATTAAAATAATACATTTATAATATCTGATATTTATTTTGATGGAATCATGGACATAAAAATATAGTCTTCTAAAAAATATCTCCCTGTAAAGAAAAAAAGAGAATGACATATTAGTAACGATATTGAAAACGATTTGATTTTCCCGTCAACAATGAAATACATTATTAAAAAATACGAGTAAAATATTTTAAAAAAATTATCTAAGAAAGATTAAAAAAAAAAACAGACGGTAAAAAGTTATCATCATTGAAAAGATAATTTTTTAATTTTAAGATTATATAAAAATAATTTTTTGCGCCATAATATTTCCAGTAGTTATGGAAAAACGTCGAAATTTCGTTTAAGATTTAATTAACTAAAATTTTTAAAAATCTCAAGAATGTGCACTTTCCCATCTTTAAAGCATATGAAAGACTAGAAGATGTAAGTCAAACGGTCTGACCCCCCCTCCCACACACATGCACACTTACACACACACACACACACACACACACACACACATCTTTATTATAATTAGGGATAAAGAAGCAAAATTGCAAAGTAGAATTGCCACAAGAAAGAAAGTACCATTTTTATTCTTTCTACGCAATTAAACAAGTTTTTTCTTTCCCTTTTGCAGGATACCGCAAATCTCGAGAAGCAGTGGCCGAATATTCTTACCGACCCGAAGCGCCTTTAGATCCAGAGGTAACTACTTCAAATTTCTTTCAAGTGCTAACCCTCCCCCCCTTTCCCTTTATGAAACCTTGGATGATGCAAATTGCAGGATACCGTTATGCTCAGAAGCTTGAAGTTTCGGTACTCGTTCAAAGCTTTTGGTATCTTCAGTTCTCAGAAATTACCCTTAATGATATTAAACGATTATATTGTACTAGCCGCCGTTGGCGACCATTTTGTTCGCCCAGATGATTGACTTTTTAGATTACTAAGTGTATATATAGAATATTAAACATTACATCTTGTTACATTTGTTGATGCAACTGAAAAACATGAATTTAATTAAATCTGTGTACATCCAATTAAAAATTATAGATATTATTAAATACAAACAAAAGTGAGTTCCTGATGAGGGACTGAATGTTTTGATGAATGAGTTTGAATTTCATCATAGCATTTGAAAACATTGTTGCAAATGGTGCATCAAACTGAATAAAAATACTATTGAAATTAAAGGAAAAAGCTGTACGGAAATAAAATTGTTATTGTTAAAAACACAATTTTTTGTGTCTTAATATGATATAAAGACTATTTTTGTAAAATAAGTTTTTT
>JAPMOR010029500.1:0-22848 GCA_026543865.1 Argiope aurantia
GAAAATACACAGACTATAGTGGGAGTGGTTATTGCATATTCTGTAATAATTTTGTTATCTCCGTCAACCGGCATAATATTTTAAACCTTGGCTAAAATTGCGAATACCTTCTATGTCAATGGTGAACAATAATTATAAAATATTAATATTTTGCGTCAAATTAGCATTTTTATTCACTATATCCATGGTAATTATTTTTTTTTGGGGGGGGGGTTAAATTCCGGCGTATTGTTAATAGCACCAGAAAATTGAATTTGAATTTCAGACGCTTTTTTTCCAAGCTATCGAAATTAAAATTTCACGCAGAATTACAGTAAAAATCACAAAATCACTTGCCGAATTTGATATGATATATTTTTTGAGCTATCACGCTTATATTCTTCTGAAAGTTCAGACCGACAGACAGCCAACTTCATGTTAAATATGGATGAATTTTAAAAAAGTGCTTACTCTATAGACGCTAAATTTGTGTTCTGAATTTTATCTATTTAACTGTTTTTGTTTTGCATTCATCGTATTAACTTATATATGAACAACTGGACTGACAATCTTCCTCAAAATATAATTTTTTTGAAATTTGGTAGAGATTGACAACTTTGTTGTAATGACCATATACCAAATTTCATCTGTCTAGCTTAAAGCGATTTTGAGTTATTTTTTTCACATATAGATGATAATCAATTTTCGCTGTTATGTATATTTTTCTTGAAATTAAACCATAGAAATTTTCAGCCGATTCTGTCTCCATTTTGACAGCTCTTTCCACTGCTTGCGTGTGACAAGGAAACCAGGGAATATTGATAACCAGGTTTACTATACTATTTGGCTGAGCATCAGATGCCTTGCATATAAATATAATATTAATATTATCTAAGTGGTTATGGGTAATATTGTTATCTAGTTAGCTACCACAAGAGCTTTGAGGAAGAAAGAAGAAAGGAAAAGTAAATAATTACAAAAAATAGTTAAGTTTAATTAAGAACAGACAAAAAAAATATTAGTGCTTCAGGAACGGTTACTGGTGACAATGACAACGGTGAAGATCAACAGTGTTCTTAACAAAAGATGCAAACCAACCAGATTCTTTAAATATATCTTAAGATTTTGGCTGAGTGCATTCTGAAAGTGTATGTGTTTGAGTGGTTTAAAATCAAGTTAAAAACTTCAAATATTTATGATTCCAAATATCTGTTTAACATTATCTCATATTCAAGATGTCTCTATGACGATCTCAAGAACGTTATAGACCCGATTATTCAAAGAAATGGGTACTTTGCTGCAATGAAAATATCCTTTTGTCGTTGTCCATGCTAAGTTATGACCATAGAATGCAACGAGGGCTTGGATTACGATATGTTTTAAAAGCAAGAACAGAAAGTAGAGGCGGAGTCGGAAGGTTTAAAGTTCCAAAAATAAAATTCAATGCAAAGGCTTACAGCGGCATGATCTCATGACTTGAAAATGACGTATGACGTAACTGAGCCCCCACTCCCCACCCCTTGTTAAAACATATTTTCAGAGACTCTTTCAAAATTTTGCATATTTCACTTCAAAAGGATCCTTCTCTGAAGCAATTTTGAGGTTATGTCTAATTTAGCAGCAGGACCTCGTAACCGATTCATAAAAAGGCAGTTCAACTTCAAGCAAATCACTAAATTTTGGAAAAATAAGACATTTGTCTTGTATTGTCTCACAAACAGCACACAAGCACACAAACTAAAAAATCATTTGCGTTAATCAGTTACACAATAGATGGAGTGGAGATGCCAACTCAATTGAACAGTAGTTTCTGACCTGACTCCAGCTCCGAGCTTGTCAACACACGCAGAAAAATCTCTGTCTTCCCCCAATAACATACACCCCGGCGATGACTCAGTGTCCCGGATGCCACATCAATACAACAATAAAACTGTTTTTATGTTTCTATTCATATGATAAAGCCAATTTAAAACTTTTTATTTCATAATTGAGGCATGCAAAAATCTTTGAGAAAGTTCCAAAAAGTGTGTTTTTACGAAACTTTAACATCCTTGCAGCACCTCAAGATTTTCTCTAATATTTTTCATATTTCTAATTTACCTTATCTACACCAAAAGGTAAATTTTCTACGCAATTACAAATTAAAAATCAAAAAATGATTGTTTTTTAAAATAACTTTAAAATGTAGCAAAAATTTAAATTTTATGAAACTTAACGTCTTTGCGGCATCTCAAAATGTTCTCCAATATTTTTCATATTTTCAATTTATCTTATCTATACTACAAGGCAACTTTTCCACGCTATTATGAATTAAAAATGAAACGATGATTTTTTCGTTCCACCCCATTGTACATGCATTGCAATTCTAAAAATAGAATATCTGATGAAATTTTTTAATATTCCATGTGAAAATAAAATGAAATAAACGAAAGATAAAATTCCGAATTCTAACATCAATTATATTATTAAATGATATAATTGATATTTTTATTCTTGGCAAGATTATTTTTACATTGAAATTTTGATACAATATAGAGAAGAGAATTAAAGTAACTGAACTAGTTTCATAGAATATGCTCTGTAATTCTAGAAATAGAGTACTTGAGAAAATTTATAGTATTTGATGTATAAAAAGTAACATTAACAGGAAAATTTTCTCGATATTAACATCAATTATAATATTAAAAGATATAATTCATATTGATATTCTTTGAATAATATATTCTGAATTATTTTTCCACTATAATTTTTTTTAAAAAAAGTGAATTGTTGAAATTTCTCATGTACCACGCACTATAATTCTAAAAATATTGAACTGATGATTTTCAGTGATCAATTTCATATGGCGAGAAAATAACATATAGGATGATGTTACAATTTTTTCCGGATAAACATTAGAAGTACCGATGATTTCTGATGAAACGGATATTTTCTGAGACAAATCTGGTTTATCCGCTATCAGTAATAGCCAAGGAGTCAGCAAAATGAGTGTAAAAAAAGGAAACCTTGTTTTGATTCTGGAAGGGATCGCATTTCACGAGACGCGCACGGCGAGCAAGAAAATTGCAGTATCAACGTTTAATAGTTGCGATGTTCATAAACAATCCTTGATGTTCATAAACAATCCTATATAAAAGGACAAAGTCTCAGGAAACATCGCGCTGTCTTGGAAATAAGTCAATCAATATGGTTGCTGCCAATTCATTAACGTACTTGCTCTACTCATTGCTGTCATTGGCTGCTCATGATGAGCCAACAACCGATCCTGCTCTAAGTGGTAAATCATTTTGATTTTTTTTTAAAAAAAATTTAAATCTTGGAACATTATTTTTCAAAAATTAGTTCATATTCATTCAGATATATTTTTTTTATTTCTGTTGTTCGCTAAGATTCAATTGTTTGTTGGAAAATATGATTTGAACTTACCAGTTCTTTATTTTGTATAGCTAAAAGTAACCCCCCCCCCAAAAAAAAACCACGGACACTGGGAGAGGTCTCTTCAAAACTTTCTCGCGTACACTCTAATAACTTTTTATGCCAGAGAACGTCTTATATAGCATTGACATACAATATTCGTTTATATCGGGAATTTAGCATTTTTACTGAATCTATCGTCACCCTCCTTATTGAATTATTCGGCGATTAATCCCTGGCATGCATTAATTCATATCTAAAAGAACCGAATTTTCTTAATCGATTAAAACAAAAATTTGACATGAAACTTCGATTATAGTCACAAAATCTAACAACCAAATTGGACATATTTAATCTGTCGCGTTTTTAAATTATTGCGTTTACATGTTTCTGAAAATACAGATTGACAGACGGTGAACGCGCCTTTGGATTTGACTCAAAATATGACAGGCATCTACACTGTAAATGCTAAATACATACCAAATTTTATCTATCTAGCTCTCATCGTTTTGTAATAGTAGTGTTAACTTTTATTCCAGAAGCCGGACAGATAAACTTCCTCTAAAGAGATTTCACTCAAAATTGAATAGAAAAGTGCGTTTGATATAAAGACGTAATACTAAATTTCAACCGTCTAGATTAAAGCGTTTTTAAGTTATCTTTGTCACAAACAGACAGATGGACATTTTCCATAAACGTGTTTTTCGAATTCAGGTAGGTCTAAAACGTGGAGATTCGTCAAAAGGTATGAATAAAATTAGGCATGAATTAAAATGAAATAATTTTAGTCTTTTTAAAGTGGTAATCATATTTAAAATTAAATTAAAAATAGCCTAAAAATATTAGAATTTCTTTAAAAAAATTGGAAGATATTTGCAGAATGAAATATTTTATCTTTAAATATTTATAATACAACACAAAGAAAAATAATAATTTATCTTTAAAAATCGTTACATTAAAACATTTTACTACAAATATATAAAACATCAAGATTAAGCCACATCAAATGAAATTATATGCAAATTCAAATGTAAATAACCATTTTTAAAATCTTAAACAGATAAAAAAATTTATATATAAAAGCTTTCTTAAGGCTTTAGTTTTAAAATATTGATTCTCATATATTAATAATTCATTTTCCTTCCTTAAATTCGAAGTAATTCCAATAGATATTATGAACTCCTATTGGGTTTCTGCTCTATTCAAACTATATACCATATTCTAAATATACCTTATGCTTTAATTTAACACTCTTTTAAATATAATGCACCAGGACGAAAAATACATATTTATATTGCTTTCTAATAGTCGTTTTAATAATTTTAGTCCCTATTATTATTTAATAATTCGCATTGATTTTTATATTATTTTATGTTATTATGTATTGAATCAATAACTCTTATTTTCGAAGTGTTTGTAATTCATTTTTCTCAGTCTCCAAAAATTCTCTAATTTTTATTTAAAACCTGCTGTTTTAAAAATGAGTTTCAATTCTACTTTTCCATTTGAAGCATTTTTTCCCCAATTTTTTAGTCTTCTATTTGACCAACTGGTATTTTTGCATTTATTTTCTTTTCTTGTTTCAATTCAAGCAACCAATACTGCTCTCTCTTTTTAAGTGTTTTGTGTGTGAATATTCCTTTTTTTTTATCATTACGAATTCTGTTTTTTAACTATTTTATTTCTGTTGTTCATTTTGAACTCAACGATTGTATATATTCCACTTCTATATAGCATTTAATGTCAGCTTTAATTCCATCTTATTTTTATTATAATTTTCTTCTTATTGCCAGGCTTTTTTTGCAAGAAAAACATTTTCTTCTTCCTTTTTGTTTTATATTTGTTTCGTTATCTATTGTTATTATTATTTTCTTTTTATTGATAGTACTTTCGGCAATTATTACAATTTTCTTTTTGGAATATCCATTTGTTTCGTATTTTGAATTAAATTATGTTAATTTTTCAATATTAAATGTTTGCATTTTAGCCAAGAATTTTTATTTTGTACTTCTTCTGTGTTTTTATCAACGTCCAGCTAATTTTTGTTTTCTTTTTCGGATCAAATGCTTTGTGATGTATTATTTTCCTAATGCCATGAATCATAATCTATGTTTTTTTTGAAACGATTAATATTGTCTTTACATTATCTAAATTCAAAAATATATTTTATGTTTGCAATTATTCTCATACAGGAAACTCTCTCGATTTGCTTTCAATTTTCACACTATTTTGCTTGATCATTTGGCCGAAATGATGGCATGTGATTGGTTTATCATATCTCTCATTGGGAGCATGGCTTCCTCTTTCTTTTATTTGCATTCATCAATAAACAGGAACTCTTCTGGTTCTAGAACTCATATGTATACACTAAGGTTAATATTAATCCAATTCCATGCTATTTTGGAATTGATTTATAGAACTGGGAACAAACCCTCATATTTTGAGAATTATTGCAAAAGGACTAATCTTTGGTGTTTTACGGTAATCTAACCCGTTCATACTGCTTGTATAACATAATAATATCGTTTAAAGCTAGCATTAGTGATCCTCCCCAAATTTTCATGCATACCCTCTAATAAACCTTTCATTCCAAAGAAAGCCTTACATGGCATTGGTGTACGAGATAATCTTTGGCCTGAATTTAGCATTTTTACTGAATCGATTGTGCCATCCTTGGCAAGTTATTTGACGATTAATTACTGGCATGTGATTAATAGGATCAGAAAATTAATAATTAGGATTTCTTCCCAACCGATTGAAACTAAAATTTGACACAGAACTATAATGGTAGTCAAAAAATCTTATACCAAATTCGATATATTTAAGTAATTGCCTTTTTGATTTATCGCGTTTACATATTTTTGAAAGTACAGACCGACAGACAGTCAACCCGTGTTGGATTTAGATCAAAATTTGATAGGTCTTTATACTATAGATGTTAAATCTGTGTAACAAATTTTATCTATCTACCACTCTTCTTTTTATCGTTCTCGTTTTAATTTATGTCCGAAAGGACGCTCAGACGGACTTCACCTGAATAAATGCGACTCAAAATTTGATATAAATCTACAATATGTTGTAAAAGACTGTATACTAAATTTCAGCTGTCCAGACCAAAGCATTTTTGAGTTATTTTTGTTACAGATATATAAATATTTTCTAAAAATGTGTTTTTCGAGCTCAGGGTGGTCTAAAATATGGACATATTTATTCTAGATGTACGAGAAGGTAAAAAATGCAGCATTTGAATTTTTCTGCATGGTTATGCAAAATATCATATGAATTTAATTTCTGTATTAGAAGGGCTAAATAAATTCAAAAATGAATTTAAGAATTCAACTCTTCTGATATATGATCTACTCTTATTATTAAGATAGGCGTGTTCAGCTCATCATTTATATCTATCCAACAAACAATTACTCTTCTATTCATTGAGTTCAGGGGCATGTAGAGGCGCTGTTGTTAGTATTTTGTGATGTTACTTTAAAATGGATTTATGAAGCCAGGTTTAAAACACCAGATTTTTAGTTGAACCATATTTAATAATTGTTAGTATTATGAAAAACTAAGCTTTTTCAAATTCTCTGCTTATACGATGGGTGATCCAAATGGCTTATACGATGGGCTTATACGATGTTTTTACAAGCAACAGTCTTTGGAAAGTAGAAGTTGTGGATGGGGATATTGTTACCCAGAGTGGAGACAGATGTCCCTAGTTGCCTTAGACCGGTCGTTCGAGCAGATAGTGAGTCCTGAAACAGCGACAGTAATGACAAGACGTCTATAGAAGTGGTCTAGTACAGAGGTGCGAGACATAATACAATTTCTATGGACCAAGAATGTGTCCCCATCAGACATTCACAGGCAAATCGCTGAAATGTACGGGGACGAAGCAATGAGTAGACAACAGGTGGCGAAATGATGTCATTTTTTTGAAGCGGGCAGAGAAATTGCTAGAAACGTTTAAGTGGGAGGTCTGTAGCCACTCCCCATACAGCCCCGATTTGGCTCCCAGTGACTATTTTCTTTTGGTGGCAATGCAGAAACACTTATCCGAAACAAGGTTCATATCAGACGGTGATGTTCAAAAAGGTGCCGAGAACTGGCTCAATAGCCATGCACCTGATTATTACCAAGACGGGTTAAACAAATTGGTCCAGCGGAGTGATAAATGCCTCAACAGGTTTGGTGATTATGTAGAGAAGTGACCGCCACATATGTCTCTTAATTTCCATTTGTATCCTGTGTCTATTATTGATAAAGCATTTTTCCTTTGCCTTGTAAACTTTTTTTTTGGATCATCCCTTGTACATAGAAATAATGTTTGACAAATAAAGCATTTGAATTTTGCTGCAACTCCAAGCAAAGTATCTCATATAAGTTTGAAGTTTCTTTTTTGGGAAACTATTTCGATTGTATCATTCTGTAAATTTCTGTATTAATCAGTTCAGAAAATGTTTGGGATTAGATTCAATGGGAAGTCAAAAAGAAATTAAAAAAAATTACCGACAGTTTTCTATTCGTATTTTTCCTCTAAAAGTGACTTTAGAGTCTCAGAGAATGAATTATTATTTTTTTAAAACAATTTTCCCTTTTCATGTGGAGAATCACGATTAATATCTCTGAATGAAGCTATCTGCCTAGAGTTCTGATATATTTTTTGGCGTATAGTGTCATTGCAAGTGCAACTACTTGAATACCAGTACTGTTAACCACCGCGCATAGTATTTTTATTTATAATTCCTTCACTGCTGGTTGAAGAACTCAGGTGGTCCAACTCAGTAAATAATTGACGGCAATCTAATCTACAATTCATCGCATTTTTCTTCTCAACCTTTTAACTTAGACTACTTATCTTAGACTCTTATCGCCATTTTTAGATTATTTGAAATTTTTTTCAAAAAGTCTCTATTATTCCTATCCGAGAAATCTTCAGTAATTCTTCTTCTGTTTTTAAGAAACAACTCATTATTTCCTATATTTATATCAATTGAAGAACAAAATATTGCATCATACTAATAAATCTATTGAATGCTGAAGATTCTATTTTTTTGAGATGCCTTATTTTATTATTATCAAATGCGTTCTACACTGGTGTGCAAAACTTAAGCAACAATGCAAATTTTAAGCAGATAGCCATGAAATTGCAGAAAAGGATTTCTTGCGATCTGCACAATGAACACGTAATTCAAGAGAAAGGTCATGCGTATGCAAATATCAGGAACAAAACGTCACAGGCGACGTGAGCGTAAGCAAAACACGTGCGGAAGGCACTATAAGCTCAACATTATAATAAAAGGAAGGACGGAGACGCAATTAAAGACATTCGCTGCAAGCGCAAGTGAGTTAATTCGTGAAATATGGCTAGCAGAAATCACCTGGACGATTTGACACGTGGAAGAATGATCGGAAAGCTGGAGGAGGGTCGTAGTGTGATCAGTGTAGCTGAAGAGTTCGGAATTAACAAAAGCGTCGTTTCGCGCGCTTGGAAAGCCTTCTAAACCACAGGTACAGCTGTGAGAAAGGTTGGTGGTGGCCGCCCCAGGAAAACAACTGCAGTGGATGACCGACATATCGTCCTGCAGGCAAAAAGAACCCGAAACCAGTCAGCAAGCGCCATTGCTCAGCAACTGTGTGCAGCAACGGGGCGACAAGTGTCGCATTTTACTGTGTCCAGACGCCTTCCCAAAGCTGGCCTATTAGCCCGCCGTCCTGAAAGCTGCATCCCTTTGAGTTTCCCACCGGCGACACCGTTTAGAGTGGTGCAGGGAGCACAAAAACTGGACATCTCATCAATGGAGTCGTGTCCTCTTTACAGATGAGAGTCGTTTTAGTGCCACAAGCGATTCCCAACGCCAGTTGATTTGGAGAGAGGTCGGGACACGGTTTCATACCAGTAACATCACGGAAATGGTCTTGGAGTTGTCGTCTGGGGAGGCATTATGATGAACGGGCGGACTGAGCTCCACGTTTTCGACAGAGGTTCTGTAACTGGAGATCGCTATTGTCAAGAGGTGATCCTTCCCCATGTGCGTCTGTTCCGAGGTGCCATTGGATCAGACTTCGTTTTTATGGATGACAATGCACGGCCACACAGGACTCATGCTGTTGAGGAACTCCTGGAAAGTGAAGATATCACTCGAATGGATTGGCCGGCGTGCTCCCCTGATTTAAATCCGATAGAACATGTATGGGATGCTTTGGGGAGACGCCTTGCGGCACGATTACATCCTCCTGGGAACACCCGGCAACTTAAACAGATGCTGATTGAGAAATGGGCACTCTTACTTCAAGAACTGTTGGACAATCTGGTGCTGAGTATGGGGAGACGGTGTGAAGCAACCATTGCAGTAAGGGGAGGGCATATCCCATACTAAGGAACATCTGCTTGCTGTTATTCCTCTTGGACAGACAATCATGTGTAACAATACTATGAGTTCAATATAGCCTTTTTTTTGTTTGATTCCATACTGTATGCATTGTATTCATTTCTGAGCAACTATACTTTCGTCATTCTTTCAGAACAAAATGCTGTATCTCATTTCTGAATTTCATGTCTCTCAGATGATTTCTCGTGAAGTTATGGCAAAAAACATACCTGTTGCTTAAGTTTTGAGTATGTTTAAGTTTTGAGTTGCCAGTGTATGATTTGCATCTTTATTTTAATCATCAGTAACTATAACAATCATCTAGCTGAGGATTTTAATTAGAAATTGTTTTGTGCATATAGCCAATTTTGCAAGCCCACTGAAAATCATTTTAAGGCTCATTGCTTAATTTGATTATGCTTTTTCAGATACATGATATACGATTTATGCCATGTTGTTTAAACTATGAAGGAATTGTAGATTTGTCATATTAAAAAGAAATTAGAGGTTATGACTTGCAATGATGCGTGAAATGACATGTACAAAAATGGTTGTTAGATAATAATCACATGAATAAAATGAATTTAATTTAAATAACCTGTCACTAAAATAGCACGCGAATAGAGTGAATTAAATCGGCACAGGATCTTCTGAAACAAATATGTTTATTCAATGCATTTTAATCGTATTTGTTACCTCTACTACTAATAAGGATGGTTGTGTGTATTTGGCATCTTAGAAGCCAGACTGTTTAATCTAGAACTATTAAATTTAACTCATACAAGCATACGCGCACGCGCGCGCGCACACACACACAAACTAGAGAGTGGCAGTGTGTACTTTAGTTTTTTTTTTTAATCTATTAAAAGTTAAGAGATGTTTTAACGTTTTCTTCTCTATAATTTCAAAAGCAAATTTCAGGCTGAAAATGATTTTTTCCATCATATTAGAATGCAAAAAAATATATTTTCAACATTGCCAATTCCTTTGGATTACGATACGTTTTCATTTTTTAATTAGTTAAAAATATTTTAGGGCTGTTTTGCAATATTATATATAGAATATTCATGAAGTGAAATTCAAATAATTTCCAATGTTGCAACTATTATTTAATCCTGACTTTTTTTCATTGTTAATGATCAAGGTATGAAGATTCGTCTAATCTTACCATGTTGGGAAGCTTTCAATACAAGGCTGGCTTTAAAAACAGTTGAATTTTGTTGAATTGCAATTAAAGTGTAACATTAGATTTAAGTAAAGATGATATTTTTTAAAATTATATACATTTTTAAACATTACTCTCTTACCTGTGAAATATTTGAGTTATATAATCATAAACGAGTTCCCAGATCCGCCCTGTGGCACACGGAAAAATCTGAATGACCAGAATGTTGTGACAGCATTGAAGGGAATTATGATTGAATCTTAACTGCCATCACCGTCTACGGTACAGTCCCTCCAATAGGAGGTACATACCATTATCTGTAAAGGGTAGTCGACCCCACACTATTTCTATAACCACCAAATAGGCGAGAATATTTGATGTCTCTATAATTAATTAAGAGATTAAATTAACTAAGAGATTATAATTAAGATTAATGATAAAAGATTATAATTAAGAAATTAAGAAAATTAACAAAACGCCTAGGACAAAGAGTAGAACGGTATAATGTTTCTATACTAATATCAATTATATATCTACCAAAATCTAAAGTTTAAAAATATTTCCCTAAGAATGACATTAAAAAAAATTCCTTCACATATTTTAATTAAAATTTGTAGCAACCATCGCCAACAATAGGTTTTTTTTGAAAGAGTGCTACTAGGAACCAACTGCGATTTCCCGAATTTTGGATTTATGACTGTAAAAATGTATCCAAATGTATGTACTTGCTGAGTAAAATTGCATTATAGAAAGTTATAGTCCATTGAATTATAGATTATTTTTAAATAATAACTCATGCCGAAAAAAAAATTCAGAATTCTTTCCGGTAACTTTTTTTCCCGTAGCATCCATAGATCTGGTAACAAACGGATATTTTTTAAGTAATATTTCGAAGAAACCAGATATATTTCATATGTTTGGAATATCATTCCTCCTTGTATAATTGTATTCAACTGCGTGATATGATCACCAACATTTTAATTGAAATAATCTCTTTTTAGCTTGGGGAATTGTTCCTGAGCCACCGGTCACTGAAGCATGGCCACCACAATCAATCGTAGCAAAATGTAAGTACCTTAAGAATTAAATAATATAATTTGTATTCATGTCCCTTTAGGGATATAGCATTTACTTGTTATGATTTAACCATAGCAGTTGATCTTAATCATAGCAGCTGATATGAATAGAGAATAATAATAATAAAAAAAAACAACCAATAAGTTAGCAATGAAATTATACAAAAATCCAAGAAAAGAAAAGAAACATGTCTGTTATTCTTTATTGAATTTTCACTAGGAAAAGGGCAACGAATTTTCATAATCGTATTACAGGAAATGTAACCATCATCAATATTATTAAATCACTAGGAGGGAAATGAAATTATAAATTTTAGAGTTGTAAAACAACATCTAGGCATTAAGAAGAACATAGATTGTAAATAGGGAAAAGGGTAGTTTAACATACAACGTGCTCTGAAAGAAATTACAATAAGTGTCTTAGCGGCTAACAAGAAGACATTTAATGTCAATCTTAGTCAATAACAATATCATGCTTTCGTTCCTGTAGCAACTTCATAATCTTCATTATTCGTACTGTGTATCTTTTATCTCAAGCAATATTTTAACACCAGATAGATAAAGAAGAGTTTCCTATCTTTGAAAAAGAGGCTTGGAAAAATGAAAGAGTTTTTGTTACAGGACAGATTGTAACGTAATAATTCGAATCTCACTAGTGTTGAAAGACACAGCGAATGTGGGAACATTAAGCTGAATCCGTTGAGGTAGGTCATAAAGTGACCATGCCTTGTGATGAATAGCTTTAATTCTGAGCAGGAAAGAAGCTCGTTTAGTATTAATGTAGAATACAAAAATAAAAGTTTGAAGCTTTTCCCCTAATGATTCCAATTATGTTGCGAAATTTTAACACGATGACTAAAAATTTTCATTTAGTGTAGAATCTGATGCGAATAGAATACGCCCAAGTTTAGTTTATATCTTCTTTTTTTATACGTATGAATCGTCGGTGATTCACATATGAATCGTCGGTGATTCACATCTACCATCTAATCAGATATTCTATTCTCTATTACAATTAAGGTATAGCAAAGAAACAGGCATCTTATTTCATAGTGGTCAGAATCATAGGCAAGAATCTTGAAGGCTCTATGCCTTTTTTTCTTAAGATATAATTGAGGGAGATCGATCTCTATGCTCAGCAAGAGCAGAGAGCCAATTTGCGTAACTAATCAACAAACTTCATTTCCGAGTGTAATAATCAATTTTTGATTCGGAAACTCTTCCGTTGTTATTGAGTGAGAAATGTGTAAAGATGGCATTTGTCCTCTATTTTGTAGACAATGAAGAAAGTTGTCCTCCAGGCGAGACATGGAGTGACTGCGATGCTGGATGCGAGAACACCTGCGAAAATGCCGGTGAAGTGATCATTTGCCCTCGAATGTGTATACCCGGTTGTGTATGTGAAGAACCAGGAGCAGTCAGAGGACCCAATAAAAAATGCATCGCTCCACCGCTCTGCCCATCTGCTGCCCAGTGTAAGATGATTTTTCTCATTTATAATTTAATAGCAAATTTCAGAAATCTTTAAAAATCGGAATCAGGTTTATAATTATTTCTTTTGGTTCATTGATTAAAAATTGATTTGACTAAAAATTGATTGTTCATTGATTTAGAAATCCATTGAACAAAGAATATATCCTTTTTGAACATTTGAAATATTCGTTTAGTACCAAAATCTCATTAACAACGAACTAAACTAACTGAAACCTCGCTATAGAAGATTTCTAAAAACTTGGAAAGTATGGCAACACTAACATTATTGGCGGGATTTGTCGGCAGTAAAATGTGATACTTCATAACAGCACATGAAGCCACGATATGCGAGTGATTTCGTGGAGTGGTAGGGAATATTTCAGGAAGTCTTTTTCACACAGGAAAGTATGTCCGCAAACTTCATCTGCATGGACAAAATGAACAAGTGAAACGAACACTAGGAAACAGTACTGTTAAGTGATAACGAAGGTGACACTTATTCTAAAAAGGTAAAGTACATTCGTTATCAGTAGTTGCTTCACAGAAGGTTCTCAAAATTGAGACCATTTACACGAACACGGGATTCACAGCGCCGTTCCATAGACCACCGAACATATTCAGAAACGCCTGGCATATGACGGACAACGCCTGCGGCAAATCCGCCGAGGTATGTGGTATCAACATGGCGGAACTCCAGACCATAGCACAATTGTTGCATGTGATTGTCTGAACCGAACTTTCGAAGCTCAATGGCTCGGCAGAGGTGGACCAATCGTTTGGCCACCCAGATCACGATAAGGGACGATAAGTTGAATCATCTTTTGGTTCTTTATTTTCTTGTTATTTGTTCATGTTATTTTAATAAAAATGTTATCTTCACAAGAATAACTTATCTTACTATATTAAATATTTTATGTTTGACACTGAATTGTTAAATTTGACTTTTAAAGTTATAAAATTGCAATCAATTAGTCAATTGAAATAATAATATTGTGCTATTAGTACACACTATCTTGTTCACAAAAAATTAATAAATAATTTAACGCAGAAAATATTTAATAAGATCCTACAATAATAAATATACAATAACCAAATCCTATTCTAATGAAAGGAAATATTTGATTTTTATAGATCCTCCCATCCAGCCTCTTGCTGAACAAGACCCAGACTACCCACATGCGGCCAGAGTAACCAAATGTAAGTAATAATAATGGTGCAATTTTGTTGGGGGTGTCTTTTGAAGTAAAAATATGAGGTAATGATGACATGTAAAATTCAAAGCATCCTTACTGGTAATATAGACGTTGGTTTTCAGTTACCTTATATAATTAATGATGATTGATTGATTGATTTGGTATCATTCGTTCGAGCAAAGATAATAAAATTAAATCCATCACATGAAAGGTGATGAACTCAAAATGTCGCTAAAATCTTCTGAGGGATTGCATCAATTTTTCACAATTAAACTGGGAAGTCTTTTAACAATTCACTTCGTAGCTTATCAGTGTTTTTGGAGATATACCGAAAATAAAAAGTATTTTACTGTTCTTGGTTTTGGTAATCTTATTTTCTTCGACATCATTATTGTTATTTCATCATTACTTATTTTATTTTTGTTATTTATATAATAATTTAAACTTTTTTACTAAAGTAACATATTTGATTATAGTAAGCACATTGTGCTTGGATAATCAGATCTGAATTTTATTCTATTAAATTCAATTAAACAATCAATGGATAGAAATAATAATACTGTACGTTTACGAATAACAATTTTATTTGTCAAAAATTATTAAATAATACAAAACAAATAATTAAATATATAATGATTAATAAAATAATAATTAAACAAAATAATTAAACAAATAATAATTAAACAAAATAATTAAACAAATAATAATTAAAAAAATCGATTGCAATGAAAATGTTTGATTTTCATAAATTCTCTAACCCAGCCTTATGCTGAACAACATCCAGACTACCCACATGCATCTAGAGTAACCAAATGTAAGTAATATTTATTAATTGCAAGGAATCTGCAGAAAAATTATAAGCATTCTTACTTTTAATAAACATTGTAGAAGATGGTGTTCAACTACCCAAGATAACTAACAATAAAGGGGCCAATATGGTTAACTCAATATTATTCAGTCGACCAAAGGTCATGAAATTAAATCTATTACGTAAAAGTTGATGAACGCAAAATGTTTCGAAAATCATTTGAGTGATTGAAACAATATTAAGAATTTAACTATGAAATATTATAAGAATTTCAAAAATTTATATATTAGCCTATTAGAATTATTGGAGATAAACTGAAGAAAAATAGTTTCATTGGAAATTGGTTATGGAAGTTTTTTTCATTTGGTTTTGTTTTCTGGAATCTTAAGATTGTTATTTAATCATCGCTTATTTTTTTGCTATTTTTAATAATATCGTAAATATTTTTGTTAAAGTAACTTATTTGATTACTATAAGCACTGTGTATTGGTTTTGGGTAGAATTGGGAAAAACCTGACTTTTGGCTATAAAAATTCAATCAATCAATCAGTTGAAATAATAATATTTAAGTAATAATTCAATATTTTTATAATTTAACTATTGAAATAATAATTCTATATTTTTCTGAGTAACGATCTGGTTAGTCAAAAATTAATAAGTAATTTAACACAGAAAATAGTAATGTCCAATGATAAATATACGATAATGATAAAAAAAAACTGATTCTAATGAAAATGTTTGATCTTCACAGATCCTCCAATCGAGCCTTATGCTGAACAAGACCCAGACTACTCACATGCTGCCAGAGTAACCAAATGTAAGTAATACGTACTTAATAATGATAAAGAATTTGTCAGAGGCAAATTCTTGGGGGAAAAATTGGGGTAACGACGGCAGGAAAAATAACGATATAAAACTAATCTTACGTAGAAGCTGGTATTCAGTTACCTGATGATGTAATTAATAATGAATGAGCAGATATGGTGTATTGTATTTGGTATTAGTCACTCGAGCAAAATTGATAAAATTAAATCCATCTCTTAAAAGTTGATGAACGCAAAATCTTGCTAAGGTCCTTTGGATGATTACCACAATTTTGAGTATTTAACTATGACATTTTTCGATAATGCACACATTAGCTTATCAGAATTATTGGTGATATATGGAAGATAAAATTATTTTATAACAGAAATTGGTCTTGCTAATTTTATTTGGTTTAATCTTGCTTTCGTGGACATTATTGTTGTTTCTTCGTTGCTTGTTTTGTTTCTATTATTTGAATAACAATGTAAATACTTTTACTTATTATTACTTATTTACTTACCTTAAGTTATTTAATTTTACTAAGCCCCTTTGGATTAGCGCAGAATCTTTAAACCCGACATTAATTCCATGGAAATCCAATCTGTCAATCGATTAAAGTTATAATATTGTACAGTCATCAATAACAAAAAAGGGGACATCTCTATAGCTATTTGATTTATTGTCTTCACCAAATTGGTGTACATGGAAAAGGCTCGAGCGAACAGGTTTGTTCCAACTATCAAACTGATTAACCGAGTTAATTAACTACTACCTCGAAAATTTTCCATTACAAAAATTGAGATTTTTAACTCAATCGATTGATCAACTTGTGATTAATTTTAAAATGTTATGAAATTCTGATGAAAATTTCGAGAATTATAGGGTTTTGAAAAATGTGGTTTCCAATATTAAATCTCGATTCCGTAATGGGAATAAAATATCTCGATTCCCGCAATGGAAAAAATTCTAGATATTAATTAATTAACCATGCTGATGAACTCGGCTAATAAATTTGTCCTTCTTAACAAATCTGTCTCTTTAATCTATTTCCATCTACACTAATTTTGTGAAGATGGGACCATAAATAAGTTACAGATATGTCATTTTTTTTTGTTGAACGACAGTACTTTTATTAATAACGGTCTAGTTCCTCAGAAGTCAATATATAATTTAACACAGAAAAATAGTAGGATGATGCTATAATTAATATACAATAATAATAAAAAAGCTATTCTGATGAAAACAAATGTTTGATCTTTTATAGATCCTCCTGTCCAGCCTCTTGCTGAACAAGACCCAGACTACCCAGATGCATCCAGAGTAACCAAGTGTAAGTAATACTTGTTTAATTATGATACATAATTTTTAGTTGGACGAATAAGCAGTGTAGCGACGATATGGGAAATTCTGAGCATTCATACTGTGAATAAGCATTATTCTTATCCAGATATACTAGAAAATTAATGATGAACGAGTCTATACAATAGAGTAAGTATTTTCCGTTTATAACCAAACTGGTAGCACGAATTCTGTCATATAAAGGAACTGATGTCTATTGCACGCGTGCAATTCGAAATGACACTTAAAGGGTAATGGGTGGTGCATAATTAAAAAAAAAAGAAAAGAAAATACTTAAAAAAATACGGTATGAAATCAGAAGGCAGATGAGTGCACTAATCGGCAGTGTCATCGATAAGATTAGCGGCTCTTGGATTATGGTTGGATATTCTTATATTTCATTGTTCATTGGTGGCTAAGTAAATACAAATCCGGGGCATAGAGCAATTTTTTTACTATTGTATAGTGAATGGCTTTAAAAAAAATGGCTGATGTAAATAGATCAAGATTCGCCTTTCAGTAATACTTTTCACCTTGGGTAATACTTTGTCTTATTCTGGAAAAACAAATTTACAAACCAATGATCATAACTTTATTTATGTTTTGAGTTGAGGATATAAAAAATTGAAACAGAAGAATAATGTAATGTATTTACTCATTTATACATAATCAGAATGATAATATATAAATAAATAATAATAATATTAAAAAAATTCTTGATTGAAAATTGTTTGATTTTACTAATTCTCCAGCATTTAAAAAATTAATTAATATCGTTTTTGATGTATGAAATCCTCTACTGTTATTAAATTACTATTATTAATAGCAAATTACTATTTATTATTTAATCAGGAGTGTAAAATATTTAATGCTAAAACTTATTAATCATTATTAGTATAATTATATATAAACAGAAAAGTTATATGTAAGAAATAATTCTTATAAAATTATTGTTTGATTTTTCAGACCCTCCAGTACAGCCTCTAGCTGAGCAAGATCCTGACTATCCTAGAGCTGCACTGGGTATGTAAAATTTAATACATTACTACATAATTGATATAAAAATACTTACACATTTATCATTGAAAACGAACAAAAAAAGTATTGGAAAAAAAAAGTGCAGTTCAAATCATAAAAAACAAACAATAGAATTTAGATGAGAAAATAACTTTTTTTTGTAATAAAAAAGATAGTTACTTTCCTATTTAATCATGATGAACCGGTTGAGGCAAAATAATATCCCAATGCTGTTACTGAATGTAAGATATCCTTTAGTAATTTTTACACAATTTCTTAAGACATTTCATGTTATTTAATCTCTAAACAGTAAAATGACAAAAAAAATTTTTTTAAGAAAAAAAAAATATATGTGCATGAATCTAAAATTCATAAAAGTGTCATTTTAGTATTGCAAAAATGTTTATGTGCTACGCATTTATGAATAAAAATAAGCAATATTTACGAAAAAAAAATCAGAATATGTATATTTTAGATAGTAAACAATATAATTTAGATACGAAATAATTTTTTTTGTAATAAAAAAAAAACGGATGCTTTCAGAATTGAACCTAATGAACCGGTCTAGGCAAAACAGTGTCCTACATCGCATAAGAAGATTTTCCTTTAAAAATTCCCTCCAATTTCTTAAGTGATCTTATGCTATTTTATGTTTCAACAATAAAATATTAGGTCATTTTTCTTTAACTCGTAACTGGAGACATGAACTTCCTCACGCGGCCAGAGACATGAAGTCAAAATGACTCCATTGTTGTTTTTTTTGTGTGTGTTTGTGTTTTGTAAACAGCATTGAAATTTATTTTGGGAGCACAATACATTCTGGATATCATGTGGTTTATAAAAATATTAAAGATGTTAAATGTTATAATATTAAATGTTTGAGAGATGTTATAAGAAAAACCTAAACAATCTTTTAATGAGTATTGACTTCGTTTAGATACTACGGAATGACACTAATGTTAATAACAGTTAGATTTTAACAAACAAAAATGAAGAATACAATTTATTAAAATATTATTATAAGAATGTTTCTTTATTCTTTTTGCATTATTGAAATTAAAAGCAGTTTCAGAGACTTGGAGGCAATGACTCTATAAATAACAACAAAAACTTTGAAAAAGAATAACTCATTTATACGCACGTGTTCATACTTAGATTTTGGCCAACGTACTGCTGAAAAAACAACTTGAAGGAACTGAGAAGATGATTGCATTCAAATACATCATACCACGTGATAATCAGAGCTAATGAATAACGCGGAGTTATTTTGACTCCCGTTTCCAGTTAAGGGTTAAGTTTATTTATATGTTGAGGAGTTAAAAACTCATTAGAAACAAAGTAAATTGATGGTTTTATACATGTCTTTTTCACAATTTCTAGATAACGTCGAACAATATCCCAGAAGCAGTCAATATCCCGGAAGCAGTCAATATCCTGGAAGCAGTCAATATCCTCGAAGCAGTCAGTATCCTCGAAGCAGTCAGTATCCTATAGGCAAACAATATCCCATTTACCCAGGAAGTACCTCAGAACAATATCCCAGTGTCACAGGAAGTAAGATTTAAAAAAAAAATAATATCACGAAAATATCATAAACAAATTAGTATGTTATTTTCTAATAAGTTTTAATGCATGAGGAATAATTTATTTTCTTTTTAGATTGAGAAGTTATAAATTTATATAATTTTTTTCATATATTCGGCAGATGCTTCTTTTAAAGCCTCTTCTATATTTTTAATACACAAAAAAGTTTTTCTTTACATATTTCTTTTTAGAAATGCTTAGATAGAGCGGAACAATATCCCAGTAGCTTACAATATCCTCACATCGCTAAAAATAGACTTTCTTTACGAAATTCAATTTAATTTCTTAAATAATCTTATGTTATTTCATTTTTAAAAAATAAAGCATCGATAAATTTTACATTTTTTTTCATGCATCGGGAAGCTAAACCCTACAGAAGACATTTTTCTTACACTAACTAGACTGATGGTTTCATACATTTGAATTTTACAACATTTAGACAGAGTAGATCCCAGAAGCAGAAAATATCCTAGTGTCCCATTAAGTAAAACAGAACGATATACAGTCGTCACGGGAGTCAGGATTTCTTTTAATAATATCCTGACCATTTCTTAATCAAATTATATTATTTTCTATTTGAAGGCAATATGTCCGTCATAATTAATTTTTTTAATTGAAAAATTATTAATTCATGTAAAATACTCTATTGTGCAAATGTTTTTTAATACATATTTTTGTTTTACAATTTTAGATAGAGCAGCACAATATCCCAGCAGCGTGCAGTATCCTAGCTTCGCGAAAGGTAGATTTCCTTTAATAGTTTTCAGTTTTTTAAAAAGTAATTTTAAGATTTTTTTTATGCATGAACATTAAAACAAGAAGAAAACTCTCATTTTTTGCTACAAACAAAATAAATGCATTGCAATAATCGAAAACTGTGATCTTGAGATTTTGACACATTTTCGCGTTTCAGATCTTTCTGAGTTGAAAATTCCATTTTTGGATCTATGTGTATATATTTACCTGTTGATGTCTCAATTTATGTGTCTGGCTCTCCGTGAGCGTCATAACTCGAAACCGCTTTAAGATAAACAGATGAAAATGAATAAGTATCTTTAAACTGAATTCTTAAAATTCTATTCTTTCTGAATAGCATAGAATAGTATTCTTTAGCGTAGAATAGTATTCTTACTGAATTCGTAGAAATTTTGAACGAAATTTTTCAAATGAATCTTGTGTATCTGACTGAATGCAGAGAGACATTATAGTTACAGAACGTAAATAACGGGAGGAATAAATAGTAGTATAATAGAATTGAATAGTCGTATAGTATAGCTTTAATATAGTAGAAAGAGTACTTGGGAATAAGGAGTAATTCGGAATAGTGTTTTTACTAGTGCTGTCTAAAAGGTATCCGATCTTTGGCCAGGAAAAATATATTAGTTACGTGATGAAATAGGGATACTAAGCTCCTTCAAAATAGGCCTCTTGCGCCTTCATGCACTTAACTCATCGATCCTCCCATCCCAGAAAACACTATTTTCTTCTTTTGGCTTCTTTTTGAATGGTGTTCATCTCATTTGTCGAGTTCTGCATTATCTCTTCGCTACTCTCAAAACGGGATCCTTTCAACAGCATCTTCAATTTTAGAAACAATCAAAAGTCGCAAGGAGCCATATCTGGAGAGTAGGGAGGTTAGGAGATGACTGGATTTCGCCAAGAAAGTCTGGATCAGGTGTGACGAATGAGCCAGAGCATTGTCAACTGAAAGTTTTTCATCGCCCAGAGGTGTGGTCATTTGCGCTGAACTGCATCTCTGAGTCGGCGTTCAATTTGTTAATAGTACTCTTTTATCAATGTTTATCCTTCCGGTGCGTATTCATGAACATCTCCCCCGATGTGCGGCCATTTTTGAATTGGTTAAACCACTCCTTCACTTGTGTTATCTTCATAACATTGTCTCGAAACACTCCCTGAATCTTACGAATTGTTTCTCTGTGTGGCTCGACAGGCTTTAGATAAAATTTTGAACAATATATCTTTGCTCAACTCGTTCAGTCATCTTGAGAGAAATAAAAAATCCGATGATCATTTATAACACCTTACTCAGATACCAACAGGCAGCGACTGACACACTCGAATACGGAGAAAAAATTCAAGCATGCGCATTAAGTCGTCCCTTTCCACTGTGCACAGTGGCGCCGCATCATTACCGTACTCAGGAATATTAAAAGTCGGTAGAATTATGCAATGCATTTTAGACAGCACTCGTATATGCACCAGTGAAGCCTTAGCAATCTGGGAAATATATTCATCCTTTAAGACACTTTACAGAAAGAAAAAAATCGTTCCTCCTCCTTTTCTTTCAGTGTTACTTTCTAATGTTTGCTTTCTTTAGCCCGAATCATATTCAATAAAAGTAAAACAAAAACTTACTTATGTATCATTTTTCATTTCCTATATCAGATAAATTTTTTACATCTCTTGATCGATAGTTTTGAAAGGTTACGAGAAAAATTTAATTTTCATTTTTAAACTTTCTAACTGGGAACAGGATAGTTTTCTTAATTATCCTTGGGAATTTTCATTCTTGATGTAAAACGCAACAAGTATTTAAAGCAGTAAAAATTTATGCTTTTCATACATTTAGAATAATTTGTTAAACTATACGAAGTGATAAAGGATGTAC
>JAPMOR010029500.1:23392-48122 GCA_026543865.1 Argiope aurantia
AATTTGTATTGTATATTCTTGTATTTATTAATATTTCTAATTTTTTTTCATTGACTTCCATTTAATTTATATATTTATATCAGAGCTGCGACTACCATCTGGGTTATGGTAAATTAGTTTTTTTCCTCCAGTTACAAACTTTGTTTTTTAGACCAGGTATGATATACTTTAATTATTGCAAATAAATAGCGAGTTATATTTAACATAAAACGTATGTTCGTAATTAGCTTTCCCTAACATCAATAGGTCTACTATTTATCCACATCTGAAGGAATAAGAGAGAGGATCAACGGGTGATTTCTACATGAACTTAATCATGTGCTTTCAAATAAAAAACAACAACAAAATCAACAGCGGGTGTTTTTGCCCGGGAAATGTGAAATTTGTTCGTTCACGACTTGCTGCATTATAAGTTAGAAATAAGCAGTTTAAAAAAATATGCTTATAATCTGTTTATATGCCATAGAAAGTCCTTTTGTTTGTTTGAAATCAATATGATTTTATACTTCTGATGGATTCAAACAAAATTCAAAGAGCTAGTTCCTTGAAACTTGTGAAGATAAATTGCACTATAAAAGGCACATCTAAGGAGGAAGAATGAGGATAAAACAATTTTACTTTTTACCTCCATAATTTTGGAGCGTACAATTAAAAGAAGAATATTTTTCACTATTTTAAAATTTGAAAGATAAACATTTCAGTGTCGTCAATTTTACTTCCATTCAATATTTCGTTAAATTTTCATTTATTTTTAATTTAAATTAAAAAATAAAAAAATCAATTATTTGTCACAATATTAAAGTTATTTCATTTAGGATTTGAAGGTTTTTCAAACCCGGTTTTAAAAAGCCGGTTTTTTAAAGTAAATCTGTCACATTTGAAAACCGGTTTATAAATCAAGAAAACCGGTTTAAAGAATTCATATTATTATGTAAAAAGTAATTTTAAACTTATTTTATTTGCTATTCACTCTATGCAACGGGCAGCAAACATATTTTTCTGACAGTAAAAGAATATGTTGTTTTAGCATTGAATGATATTGGTTCTTCTTACATGTGGAATGAAGCTGAATATCCTAAATTTAATAACTTAAACACTGAAATAAGTTTGAAGTTATTATATGCTTTAGAAGAACGAATTCAAGAAGGAAGACAAGTAGAATTAGCAGCTTTTTTTGCTGTATTTGCAAAATCCACTAAACATTTCTAGATCAGCGAAAAAATCTAATGCACTTTCTTTAGCTTCAAAAACCGAAATTATGAAGTTATCTGGAAAGATACTGTCTAGAATATTTCCAAATTCTTGCGTGGAAATTGATTCTGATGAAGAGCAAATCGAAGAAATTCCTCATCAGAGTAATGCTTTATTAAAAGAAGCCATGTAAAAATCAATTCATAAGTCTTTAGAAGACCCTGAAGTAAAACTTATAAATCCAGACACTGAAAGTTGAATTATCATTATTTAAGGCAACGAATAAAAGAACAAAAATCTTAGATTTGTTATTTGATGCCATGAAAACTATAAAACCAAGCTCAGTAGCTAGTGAACGTGTTTTTTCAATTTCGGGCAATTTTGTGTCCAGAATAAGAACACGACTTAGCCGCCGTTCAGTGAATATTTTATATTTTTTAAAATCCTATTTTCTTAAAAGAAATTAAAATTAGTGAAAATAATATAAATATTATTTGAAATTTTTGTTTGAGTTTTCATTATTTTGTGTAAGTAATATGTATATGTAATTCTTAAGTTTTTTAATATTTTGACTTTGATATTGATTTCTTTTTTTTGTTATTTTATATGAATTAAATTAAATATTTTCCGCCATTCTATTTTTTTCACAAAAATTCGAAAACCAGCTACAACCGGTCTTTTTTGAAAATATTGAATTCGAAAATCGGTTTTTCAAAAAGTCGACTTTTGTATAAACTCTAATTTCATTGTTTAATTACCTTTGTATTTCATGTGCTTTTGATAATGTGATTTGATAATTGATTATGATTGAATAATGATTTGATCAGCTAAGATAAAAAAAGCCTTTATTTCCCTACTCTTCACATCAGCTTGAGAATTGCAATATTCTGGAGTAGGAAATTTTAAGAAATACTTTTTGAATAGGCACGAAATTTCAGGATAGAAATGTCTTTTATTCGAAATATTTGGATCAGTCATTGATTGGAATGGAACGGTCTCAATTGATTGAATATATAAAAAAAGTGTATATACATTGAACACATATAAGACAGAAAAAAAGCTGGTGAAGCCGAGGTTTCAATAGCTAGTAACAAAATTAAAAATGTAAAAAATTTATATTATATTTTCTACTTTCTTAAAAATTTAATTTATAATACGTATTATTAAATTCGTGGTCTCAATATATATTCCCGATATTTAACGCCAGATGGCGCTGTTACCAAGGAATAAATACTAAATTAAATTATAAGAATATTTTAGAAAATTTGAAATAGTGTTCATTGTAATTAAAAATGTGAAAGTTTTGCATTATACATTGTTCTACCTTTTTTTATTTAATTTATAATATATGTTATAAAATTTATGGTATCAATCTGCATTTTCAAAAATTCACTATCAGATGGCACTAATAGCAAGAAATAAAAATTAGATTAAAATAATTGATGAAACGATAAGAATTTTTTTGAAAAGTTTCGAATAGTATACATTATTAATATGCAAATATATAATAATTCAAAACTCTATTTCATCAGTACGTGGAAGAAAAATCGATTTAAATATTTCATCTTTACAAATATGAAACTTTCAAAATTAAATAAAAGTGTAAAAAAATGATGATATAGAAAAGTATAAGCAATATTTTGCACGAAATATTAAATTGCAATTCGCTTATGTGATAGCAACATGTTTTATTCTAATCAGCATTAATAATTTATGATAGAAATGAAGAATTCTGAGATATCTTTTTTCATAAATTTTATTGTCTGAGGTGAAAATGTGAAAACTTAGTACCTAATGTCCAAGTAAATGGTGGCGACAGTTGTATAAACCAAGTAATGAACATTCACTTCGTTACTTTGTTTTTCTTTAAGGAAAAAAATTTAATATGCATTAGAAAATAATATTTTTTTTTTTGCAATAATTGGAAACACTTTTGATTTTACAGTGGATCCTGATGAATTAGCACAAGCTGCGCAATATCCCAGAAGCATGCAGTATCCAAGAGGCAAGATTTCTTTATTGATATTGAATGCAATTTTTTCATAAAACCTTAATTTCTAATTGAATAATATCACTTGAAACAATTTTGCTGTAATTTTCTTTATGCATTGGCAAGTTAGAAATTTTTATGAATCACTCTTTTTTCTTTTTGGTATGGATGTCTTTATGTATTTTTAATTTTACCCTGACTGGTATTGAACTAACCATTCATATCAACCCTGAATTTATTTTAGTGGAATGGGACATCATTATTGTTTTCCATTAAAACTAATTGTATATGTGCAAAAAATTTGTTAGGTTTTGAATTAAGGTTCATTATTTATTGTAACAGAATTGAAAGACGAAAGGAAATAGCAAAATAATAATTTGGGCAGTTTTTTTTTTTGAAATTTATGCACATATTCCAATTGTACAGGAAAGAAAAAAAAACATTTCCATCTTTTCGCGATACTAATAAGAGAGTGTTTAATAACTTTTACTTTTTGTTCCTTTCTCCTATATTTTTTAGACGTAAATATATTGCGTGCTGTACAATTATAAATATAGGAATTCATAACTAAATATTTTTAAGTTGACTTCTAGATGGCGCAAATGCATGGAATTAAAATGGAGTCAAATTAACCCTTTCTAAGGCCGTGGGAAGTATGCTTCCCACCAAATTTATCAATCTTTGTATGAAATTATGTAGGTTGGCATAAGTTCTGACAAATTTTTTTAGAAAGACAGAAACTTAGATGCTTCAGTTCTTTATCTCACACAAAATGATGTGCCTTGGTTTGTCACTTAATTATTACTTAACCAAATTAATTAATTAATCAAATTAAATTTATATAATAAGCTAAATGAATCCTTTTTCTTATTCTAATTTCAAGCCTAAAAATATTTTAACATAATATGACTAGAAAAAAATGGCCCTTTAAAGGGTTAATACATTAATTGATAATTAGAAGCTTTTAACTTTTTAAATGTTTCACTATTCATATTTTCAAATCCCTTATGAGTCAATTTTAAAATATGAAACTTTTGAAAATTTAACTAGCAGTGTTAAATATGTTATTCACTCTCAATTATCTTCTTTGAGAGGAACGAAGGATAAGAATTATGAGGATAGCTTGTACTTCAACTTAATCGTTTTTCTTTAAAAAAAATAAATCTGTAATTTAATTGCTTTAAGAGTTTGGAAAAAAGCGAATTAGTCTAAACGCAGCAAATAATTTTTTCCTCTTAGAAAAAAGTAATGTAATTAAGAGAATAATAAGAAACTCATTCGATTTTACAGTTGACCCTGATGAGTTAACTCAAGCTGAACAATATCCCAGTGTCTCTGTCTCTAGAGGTAAGATTACTCTTAAATTATTCAACGCAATTTCTTTTGTGACATATTACTGATTTTTAATTGAACATTAATAAGTTGTAAAACTTATTTAATTTCTCTTTGAATCAGAAAGCTATAAAATCCCATTTAATAATCTTTTTATTTTCTACGGCAGATTTTCTATACATTTCTTATTTATGTTGTATGCATCGATTTTATTTATTGCTGGCAGTAATCAGAATGTTCGTGAATGATATTTTGTTTCGTTTTTGGAAATTGAGGCAGAAATTATTTTTTCAGAAGAATATGTGTGAGAACTTTTACAATAAAATAAACACGTAACAGAAATTTGTGAGGCGAATAATATATGGACAAGAGCCTATGATTGACGTATTTAAGTTAACTGATTAAAATATGTTTCTAAGGGATTAAAGAAAATCTAAGAAGACGGGAAAGAGATCTAAGGGAAAAAATATTCTAATAGAGTTAAAGAAGAATGAATTTAACTCAGGTATTTCGCTCATAAATTTAATGAATGAAGTGATATGAAGAAAAAAAAAAGAATGCCAGATGGCTTATGCGGAAATAGAGTAGATCCGTATATGGGCGCTAATCGCTTTTGTTAATTTCTCCCCTCAAAAAAAATTATAGTGGATATGAACTTCTTTTAATAATAATTATAGAAGTTTTAGATTTCATAATTAATCCTGATAAGCTCAGGCAGAACTGTAACCTATTGTCACTAGAGAAAAGATTTCCTTTATTGATTTGAATGAAAATTTCTTATGTAATAATCGAATACCATTTCTTTCATTTGAAAATGAATTCCCCAGACGATTTTGTTGTAGTTTTCTTTCAGCATTGGAGTGTTATCTAAATTTACATATATTATGCTTTATAAATTGAATGCTTTTATGTATTTCTAATTTTGTCCTGGAAAGCATTAGACTAATATATATATATATATGCTCCTCAGTGTTAAATATATAAATTGTGTTAAGGTAAATTTTTATTATTCTTTCACACTGTAACCATACTTCCATACTGAATGTAAACTTTGTTATCAGCTTAATTTAATGTGCACTAAATATTTTGACGGAAAAAACACTGCCGGAAAATAGCAAAGTAAATTTAGTATAGATTACAACCGGTATTTTATTTTTGTTCCACGTTCATTCTTCACGAAAGGAATAAAGAATTGTGGTAGTACGCTATATGTCCATTAAGTCATACGCTTGAACGCGTAAGAAATTTAAGGGATTGGTTCGAACTTAACAAACAATTCTTTAATTTCTTTGGAAGGAAAATATAATAAAAATAAACAAAAAAATATTATGTAATAATAATAAAATGTAATGTTCGATTTTACAGTTGATCCTGACGAATTAGCTCAAGCTGAACAATATCCTAGTGTTTCAAGAGGTAAGATTTAATAACATTAATTTTCTTACAAAAAAATTATATTACTTTCTACTTGAAAATTTAAACATGGGGAATGTCTACTGTAGAGTTCGTCTCACATTAGAACATTCCATTTATATTCATATCGCCTTATTTTATCCTTGTAAGTACATTTCGAATCTTGTACTGTTTTTATGCATTGCACTTTACATGATGGAATTGTTTTTCTTGTTTTAATAAATTCTTTTATTCGTGACTGAAAATAAACACGATGGTTTTATTTTTATTCATGCAATATACGAATGAAGAAGTAAAACGAAACAGAGAAATGCAAACTATTTTGGGGTAGGTTCACACTTCTATAATGACAGGGATATTCGAGGTCACTACGCTTGTATAATGGCAGGGACATTTAGTTTTATACTTCCACATTCATTTTTTTTACTAGGAGAGAAGGTCTAATTGAAATGCCTTTGCTCATCAAATTGTTCAAGTATTTCCAAATATCACTCCAATCAATTCATACCTGGCAAGCGTGGCTAGTATATACAAAACTTATAAATAATTCCCACAGTATATTGCTTTCTTCCTTTCGATTAATTGTGTTGTCACTTGATGTTATTACTGTAATAGGTTTTGAATGCTTCCTTTGATTAGTAGGGGGAATCATTATGTCTCAGTTTCATTTCAGTGCAATGAGAGATAATTTTGTAAAAGCAGCAATACAACTTTTCATGACGGACGTCTTGAGATCTGAGCACTTCTTGATGTTCAACTTCAGATAATACTTCTCCTTTTATGTTCTAAGATTATTTTTTTTTTGCGCAATAAGACTTTGTGTTCCCTTGTGTATAAATTAGTTTTTTATACTCTATTCGTAAACCATTCAGAAGTTTTTTTTTTAATCAAATGTCTAAAATAACAAATTTCAATTATTAAAATTTTTATGTATATCTAAATTTTTTTCAAAAACAAAACTATTAAAAGCTATTGACTACTTTTATTAAAACCAAACTATTAAATTACTTTGAAAAACGTTAAAAAATATGGATCTTGATTTTCAGTCGATATAAAAATTATAGTATAGACAAATCGATACTTTTTTCGACTTATACTTTCGACGATTCTTATTTTTTGTCATGATACTTTTTTTTTTAATTAAAAAACAGTTACAATGAGCTTAAAAGTTTATCTATATAAAAACCTTAACTACATCAAAAATTAAGTATTGTTAGAGTATCAATAAAATCTTGAATAGAATGAGTCTTAGCAATATAATTATTGATATGCTTTTAATTCTAAGTTTGCAATCATATTTGTAGAGAGATTTATATATTTGTAGAGTCATTGTGTAAATGTCACGTGTTGTGTCATTGGGAATTCCTAAAGAGAGATTTTGTAATTGCGCATGCGCGGTAGCCATTAATATGCAGAAATCATATTTTGTTTGTGAATCTAATGAGGAATAGAAGAAGTCATGACATAGATGCAGCTTGGCATATTGCCGCTTCGAAATTTCAAGAGATTATCGCGCCAAGCACCTTGTGGTATAATCAGTCTATTGGATTTCTGGAGATCTTATAATGATGTAGAGAATGTTACATGATCGCTTATGCATTTTCGAACATTTTTATGCATCATCATGCAATTATCAAGGGCCTTGTTAATATGAAGTGATACTGTAGAACAATTTTTGGGATCTTAAGTCAATGGTTATCTTTTATTTGTGCAGATTTCACTCATTTTTGAGAAGTCAAAAAATTCTTGATGGTATCAACCTTATAACTTGGTACATTGCAATATCACCTAATTATCACTATAAAGACCAGGTTCTGTAATTTTTTATCCATTCACCCAGTCATTTGGAAAAAGCTTGTCACACATACAGTGACGTAAAGTTAATAATTGTTTATGAATTCTCCCACATTTGTGCGTATCATTATATAGTTGTCACATATTGTTTTAAATTCGAGAAAATTTTATAGTTAGTTTATTGTGATCTCATTTATGTAGTAGTCTTTTACTACTACTTAAGAGAATTCACAATTAATCAAATTAATTAACTGTAATTAAATTGCGTTCTTTTTTTTAAAAATATAATGAATTCTGTTTTCCTGGATGATATCGCAACCTCTTGATTTGTTATACTGCGTATGTTCCTGATTATCTATTGCAAGTATCACTTCTGTTTTGGTTTCTGCCTGTCTTCACTTAGTGGTTTTCTCTATTCGATCTGAGTTCATTCGAAACTGTTAAACATATAACAGATGTCATAAATGTCAAATTAATGTTTGTTCATACATTTTCATACAAATGTATATATTACTATATAATTAATACATGATGTGTTAAAATCGAGAACAATTTTGATGAAATATTTGCTATCTCGTGTGAGGGTATGTATCATTTACACAAATTACACTCTTTTTGCGATTATGACGTAACAAAAATCTTTTGATGCTATTAAAACTATGCCACTTAATGACTGCATTTCACCTTCTAAATAAGTAAGTTCTTAGTTACAACAAACTCATGAAGCTGATCGTCATTTGTGCTTTTTCTTTCCTGATTTAATGTGTCTTCAGTCAAATTTATTAAGAAAGTTTACAGAATGAATTGCTGTTTCAGATGCTCTCCTTGACTTTATATATTACCACTTCTAAAGAGTTATATTTCGTAACAGAAAGCAATGGTGACTCTTCAAAATCGAGAGCTTACCTATTAAAGCAGATCTTCAAATATTTCGGCGCCGCTGGTGGTAAGGTCTCGTTTTCGGGACCGGAGGGTTTCAGGTTCGAGACCTGATTCCATCGAAGAACCGCTGTGGAAGCGGGTCTGGTACATGTTAAATCCGTAGGGGCCAAAGCCCTGATGTGACGCGGATGTTTGGAAAGGGGGAATACCGGCTCAGGTGTCGCTCTCGTCATCTGACCGTGGTTCAAAATGACGAGGTCCGTCCCCAAAGAGCTCTTTTGTTGCTTTCAAAAAAGGGACGTTAATATAACTAAACTAAGCTAAGTCTTAGTTACAGTAAATTCGTGTAACGACCAGGAGCAAGTGATAGTCATATGTGCTTTTTCTTTCATGTGTCTTTAATCAAATTTATTAAGAAAATTTACAGAATAAGTTGCTCCGTGACTCTATATACTACCAATTGTTTTGCTTTTGTTTACGAGATATTAATCTTGTAAACAAAAGCAATCATGACTCTTCAAAATTGAGTACTTACCTGATCTTCAAATAATTCTATTTCTTTCAATTAACCACTATATATAATATCCAATGGATTAATATGTCTTTTGTACGGAATATATTCCCTAGTTAGTCAGTTACTTGCTTTTTCAAGCCGAAGAAGATTAAAACGTTTCTCAAATGATACGAAATTATTTCTATCAATCTTCCTAAAATTGATCAGAGCTGGACATTAATGCATGTTTCAAATGAAAAAGAGATTGTGGTTTCCATTCTTAAAATCTAAGTTGCTTTTTAAGATGGCTATCTTTCTGAACACAATATAGAAATTGATATGAATTTGGAGCCGATTCTCTTGATGTTTACCAGGCAAATCAAATTCTGGGGGTTGTCTCAGCTCCGAAGCTTGTTCCAGATCTTGCATGTTACAAGGATATAAATGGGGAACTTGCGCTGGACCCGACAAGAAAGCTTGCCACTGTTATAAACACTTGCCGACGAAATAAATTGATCTGTTTTGAATTTTCCTAATGGACAATGAAAAACATCAAATAAGAATACAGAGAAAAAAAAATATATCCGAGACTATAAAAACGTTACAAATAATGGGATAAAATTGTATTTTGTTATGGACGGTTAGACTTTGTTTATTAAGTTATTTTATATCAAAGATATAATAAAAGTGACAATTTGTGTGCATCCATTGTTATGATTTTTCCCCATTCTTTAACAACCATTTTTAATTACATTTCAAATCTTGTATTTTAATTTATATAATTTCGGAGTTCCATGAATATGTCGGAAAGATGAAATCTCAGTGCATCTATAACAGGAAGATGCCTGCAGAATTTACTTTCTCGTATACGTAGTGTAGAGATAGTATATTAATATTCAAAAAAATTCAAACCCGAGATTTTGACGAATCTCCATGTTTTACACCTCCCTGAGTTCGAAAAACACATTTTGGGAAACATTGGTCCACTTTGAGCTAGACCAATGAAATTTAGTATAAGGCATATACACCAAATTTGTAAATTTTTATCTAATTTTGAGTAGTTTAGTTTAGTTTAGTTATATTAACGTCCCGTTTGAAGCAACACTAGGGCTATTTTGGGACGGACCTCGTAATTTTGAACCACGGTCAGATGACGAGGACGACACCTGAGCTGGCACCCCCCTCTCCACACCACACCACACCAGCTAATTTTGAGTAAAATTCGTCCAGGAAAGTCTGTCTGATCGACTGCTCGAAAATAACATAACTATAAAACGAAAAGAGCTAGATAGATAAAATTCGGTACAGAAATTTTACATTTACAGTGAAATATTTATAAACCAAATTTAACATTTCTAGTGTAGACAGCTTGAAATTGAACACCGCACATTTTGAGCTAAATTCATCAATGGGTTGTCTGTCTCTCTGTACTTTCAGAAATATGTATACTCAATCATTCAAAAACGCAATGGCTTAAATATATCAAATTTTGTGTCGGATTTTGTGAACACAAGTGCAGTTTTGTGACAAATTTTTGTTTTAATCGATTGAGAAAAATGTGTTTTAAACCCATATTTGATTTTTTGGATACTATTAACGCATTCTAGGGTTTAATCACAATACAAATTTGAAATGAATTTAGTTTGATGTTTTCCAGGCAAATTAAATTCTGGTTGTCCCAGTTCAACAGCTTGCTCCAGATCTTGCAAATCAGAAGGATATAAATGGGGAATGTGCACTGGACCCGACAGGAGAACTTGCTACTGTTTTAGACACATGACATAAATTGATCTGTTTTTAATCTTCCTAATGGACAAGGATAAACATAAAATAAGAATACAGAGGAAAAATATATCTGAAATTATAAAAACGTCACAAATAATGTGATAAGATTGTATTTTGTTATGGACGGTTAGACACTTTGTGTTCGCTCATTTATTAAGTTCTTTTAGCTCAAAGATCTAATAAAATTGAATATTTGCGTGCATCGATTGTATTGATTTTTCCCATTCTTTAGTAAACCCTTTTCATTGCATTTCAAACCTTGCATTTTCATTCATATAATATCGGGATTCCTCGAAATATGTCTGATAGGTGAAAGCTTAGTGTATCAGTAATAGGAAGATGGCGGTGCTTTTTACTTTCTCGCATACATAGTATACGAGAAAATAGTACAATAGTAGAAAAGGTAAAGTAATTGTCAAAAAAATTCAAACTCGAAATTTTGACGAATTTCCAAGTTTCTGGCCTCCCTGAGTTCGAAAAATACATTTTTGGCATATGTCCATCTGTGACAATGACAGCTCAAAAACGCTTTGAGCTAGGCGGATGAAATTTGGTATACAGTCCATACACCAAATGTTTAGATTTCTATCAAATTTTGAGCAAACTTCGTCCAGAGGAAGTCTGTCTGTCCGGCTATTCAAATATAAGTTAACATGATAACCATGAAAAGAAAATATCTAAATAAAATTCGGAACCCACATTTAACATCTATAGTATAATCATATATCATATTTTAAGCAAAACCCAACAAAGGGTTGATTGTCTGTCAGTCTGTATTTTCAGAAATATGTAATCTCAATAACTCAAAAGCACAGTCAGTTAAATATGTTAAATTTGGCATGGGATTTTGTGACTACAAGTTTAGCTTTTTAACGAATTTTTGAATCAAGAGATTCGGAAAAACGGATTTAAATCCCAGATTCGATTTTAGGATGCTATTAACCTGATGTCAGGGTTTAATCGCCAAAATCACGCCAAGAATAACACAATGGATTCAGTAAAATAGCTAAATTCCCACCAAAGATCAGTATTTCGTAATTATTGTGCGCGAATGCCACGCAAGGCATTTTTTATTGCAACATCTGTATTAGAAAGTATGCTAGAAAATCGTTGGGAAATCGCTCCTTCTGGTTAACCCAACAAATAAATTTCATTCATTACACTTAGTGAGGTATATGTTCTCCCATTGACTTCATGGTTATACTACCTCTGTATGGGACGTTTTAAGTTAAGCTCCGTTTTAAAGTGACAATATCTAAGCATATGATGACTTCGGAAAACTTTGATCTTTCAAGATTTAGCTTCGTTTTAAATAGATATAAGATACCCTTCAATTTAAATAGTTCCTTTTTCTGTTATCAATTTTAATCCAAAACCTGAAATAGATATAATGCTGATATAAAGCCCTTACATTGAAAATCATTCGTCTACCTCGTTTTGATGCTCAATTTTCGTGTTTCAAACAGAACAGAAAAATAAGTAGGCAATTAACACTAATATAGTTTGATCATTCTGGGTTTAGCGTTGCCGTAACCAGATTATAGACCAGCATACAGTTTTGATTTCTTCATATTCTACTTCTAAATATCATCTTTTAAGTTCAACGTCGTTGTAAAATGACGACAAATTATGGTAGATATTTATCACCTAAATTTTAGCGTCGTGATTAACAGATAATACGCTATTAGGCATTTTAGGACACTTTCTATTATTCTAAGCCGTTTTAATCCAAAACTGAATACATATGTATTATATTAATATGTAGACTTTACACGGAATTTCATCTGTCTACCTAATTCCAATATTCTGTTAGCATGCTACCATGCATAGGATGGATAAAGGGATAGAGGATCTACTTTTTATTAGATGCTTAATCGTTCTAGGTTAAGTTTCCTCGTAAGCAGATGATAAGACAACTTGCATTTTAGACCTATTAATTACCTTTTTAATCCAAAATTTGGTATGCTTATAACCTTGATGTAAAGGCCTTACTCAGATCGTTCATCTAGCTAATCCAACCCTAAGACCGATTCCTGTTTCTTTTAATCTTTTTAATCCAAAATTTGATATGGATCTATAACCTTGATATAAAGACCTTACACAATTCATCTGTCTAGCTAGTTCTATAGCTCAATTATTGCGTGGCCACACTCAGAACTGTAGATAAACAAAGAGTTGATCCTTTTACGGATAATTTCATAATTTGATACTTCATCACTATTAAAGAAATGGAACCATTTGACCATCAACTTCCGAAGAACGTCAAAAGACTTCGTAACTTTATTCTTGAATGGAATCTAATTTTATCTCTGAATTTTGGCTGGTTTTGCCGAAAACATCTTACGTAAAATTCTCCAGTTTTTTTTTCTGGAAATATTACTGCTCAATATAATGACCAATAATCTTTTTAATGCCCAACCACATATTAAGAAATTTCAATGCCGTGTTAATACCCTTATCATCTGTTCTGTCCAGAAGTTAAGAACATCCACTTCAAACACTCTGTGACCCATCCCTCAAAATGGGTAATTCGATACAGATCCGAAATTTTGATGGGTAGACAATTTGCCGAATTTCATTCTTCTAGCTGAATATGACTTTGAGTTATCATGTTCATATTCTTATTGATAGATAGAAATATTTCTCTTTCGTTGGATTTAATTCAACATGCATAGCAGAGATTTGCAAGTTTGGCTAGAAAATGACTCGAAAATTTCGTTAGTCTTATAGTTATTATGTTCATAAGAATGCAAGTAAACATGCATAATGCTACCTACCATCATATACCTGCATCTATAATATTTAAAATTATGGAATAGTTTCGCGCTTAAGACATAGAGGTATGAATTCAAAAATTTTCTATAGAAGATGGTGGGAGCCTGGAATTTCACCAAAATCTTTAAGAAGAATTTTTCGACGATTGTGGCACTTGTTATTTATGTGCTTTTGTATGTATAAGAAGTATTCATTGACAATTATAATTTATCATTCGAGAGAAAAAGACGTGGCATAAATATCAGGTATTAAATGATTTGATTCTATTTAGCAATCTATCTTATTATAATCAAGATCGATATTTTGTAATGAGACTAATTTTGGCAGTATATGTTGCATTACTTTGACTATTATAGCTATTCATTAATTTATAACCTTACCAGATTTTCTATCGGAATTATTTTATCACATGTCTTATTCATTAGATTGTAGGAGATACAGTCTCACGATTCTAGAGAAGTAAATAATACTTCATGCACTGATGCTTATAAAAGTACAGATATTACGTAACAAACGCATTAAATACTTATGACGAATGCCAACGTAGTTGCTAACTATTCTTGTCATTTCCAGAAACCGATGAATTAAAACTATTTTTGTCATTTCTAGAAACCGATGAATTTAAACTATTCTTGCCATTTCCAGAAACCGATAAATTAAAACTTTTTGTCATTTCCGAAAGCCGATAAATTTAAACTATTCTTGTCATTTCCAGAATTCGATAAATTTAAATTGGAATTTAGTTCACCAACTTTTTATGGAAGCCCCTCAGCAACAACCTAAAACAAACAGTAAAATGTGAATAATTGACACATGTAAGAATGAAACCAATAAAATAATACTAGCTGTACGCACTTTATTTTATTTTTATTTGCAATAAGGCAGGAAATATTTTTTCGTTGAGCAGGAAATATACATTTCTTTTCAAGTATTAAATGATTAATTTCATTGAATGGGGGGAAAGATAAGATAAAACACATAAAGTAAGAACCACTTCGGGTAACCAATTGGACTCACATATCTAACCAATTTCGTAGTTCAGTTTAGCTATATTAATGACATATTTGAAAGCAGTACTATGGCTATTTTAGGACCTATACCATGATTTCCAGTAAGATAACGAGTTTATTTATAAAAAATCTGCTATAAGCAGGAAACATCTCTTTTTGGATCGATCAAAGTGTATTTGAAGAGAGATTGATTAACATCCAATATATGGGGGTAAGCTATCTTCCTGCGAGACTTAAGGGGGCTTTGTTTAAAATAAAAAACATAGAAAAACTCTTATCCTATTCTGATCACTTTTAGCAATTTTTTTTGCTAAAGTTAATCTGTTTAACTGAATAGTTCTGGCTGAGAGCCAAACCCAAAAATGGATCTCATTATTTTCTCTCACGAATTCATACTATACTCTTCAGCCACTCCCGGGGGGCACTTCGAAATGAGAATGAGATGCTTCCGGCATGGTGGTTGGATCTCACCACCCTGGAGGGTACACTAATAGGTAGGGGATCTGACACCTCCCATCGATGACGGGACGTACTTCCTTCGGGGAGGGTTGTATCGTGGCCGGTGACGGCCCTTAGGACTCAACCACAGTTCCCGCCAATGTTGCTGTTGCGGTAGTCCGGTCATTCGTTTTTATGGTTTAAATCCGTGTGCCTTCGTGGCGGGTTGGAGAGTTAGATGGCTGACTATACTCATCAGCCATGCCATGCTTCAACCATCTTGGGCATTATTAGGCCCTTTAAGATCATGATTCATTTAGTGGATTTGGAAATCTTCAGCGTTTGGAGACGAGTTACCATTGACGATTGCATGGCGAAAATGGTAGGAAATAATTTCTTTGGTATTTTCTAGGCACTCTTTATACTGGTGGTTGCCCCAGCGATCTTGCTTGCACAAGGATTTGCAGACGAGTAGGATTCGTGTTTGGGTTATGCATCGAAAACGATCACCAGCTATGCCATTGTTTCAGACATTTCATAAACAAATAAACTGATTTATTCAAGATATATATATATATATATATATATATATATATATAATCAATATAGAACCGTACAGAAGAAAAATGATTCGGAAAAAATTGGCCAGAATTTTTTAGATAATAAAATTTCTACTATACTCTGAGTGATACATATTTTGTTTACTTATTTTGAACTGTTCGTAGATTTTAGTAATGTAATACATTATACATGTGTAAATAAATTGTAAGTTTTTCATTATTATTTTTTAATCGCATATGTTATTTTCCGCGTTTTTATTCTTTTTAAAATTAAATGTATAAAATGATAATATTGTTAAATTTTAAAAGTAACACTACTAAATATGCATGATGTTTTTAGATGGATGGCAGTTATTTTGTTATTATTGAAAGTTTCTTTATAAGTTGAGAAATTCTAAATGCCAAAATAATTACGAAATATTTAATTACAAATTAAAATATAGAAACTTAATTAATATTGTAACTGATCTCCTACATTATAAATAAAACAAAATAATTACAGGTAGGGCAGTTGAAATCATAATCAGTGTTGAATTGTCATTTTCAAAACCAGCAATATTTAAAAATACATTCCGAAGGATTAAAATATACATGTTAAAGGCGTCCTGCAGGATTATCAGTTTCAAAAATAAATATTTAAATTTTAAGTCAAATCTAACTACTTCAATTATTTAAAAAAATTGTCTTACCTGAATTATTAATGTTACTAAAATAAATAAAGGTAATATGAAATAGTAAGATCGAGACGAAAGTGTTTTTTTGGGTGCTTAGTTTATAAAATGTTTTACAGTGTAATAGCTGTATAACTTAGCAAAAATTCTATATAATCTACGAACACTTATCTTTCTGTCAGTGGTTTGATCATCCTCAAAATAAAATGAAAATGTCTACATCAAATTATCTTGACAATTCTTCTTAAATTTCAATTGTAGAAAAACAAAACGCATACTCGGAATTTCGAGGAAGTTATGCATCCTCCGCTCCTAAAAAATATTTTAAAAGCAAGCAGCACTGTGAAATTATTGAAAATATGTTGAAAAGCCCAAAATGTAATCACTAGCTGACTACTTCGACCCTTCCTGAGGTACACGGATAAAAAACTGAATGATCGCACCAATGCTATAACAACACCGGCGAGAACTGTGGTTGAGCCCTAAGGACCATCAATGACCACGGTACAACCCTTACATTCCATCATCGATAGGAGGTAGCCAACCCTCACTTCTTTCTGTACCCACCAGAGCGGCAAGAACCCACCAAAATTCCGGAAGCTTCTCATCCTAATTTTTGAGGTCCTTCCCAAGGGGATAAGCCAAGTTGTAAGGTTCATCCCCGGCCTCGGTGCAACCCTTCCCTTGGGAAGTACGTTTCGTCATTGATAGGAGGTAACCAACACCCATCTCTGTCTGCACCCATCAGGATGATAAGAATCAACCACTATTCCGGAATCTTCTCATTCTGATTTTTGAGGTACCCCCCCCCCCCCCCCCCCCCCCAGTGGGATAGCCCTAAAATGTAAAAATAAATTTTATGATGTAAGGTAACAAATTTATCTAAAAAAAATTAGATAAAATATATCCCATTGGGAAAGAGGGCGGATCTATCAAGTACCCGAGAACACACTGGGAAAAAGAATAATACAGTAGCTCATGATTATAAATTGGTATATAAAAATGTTAGAAAGTTGAATCGGGAACATAAAGTAAGCAAAGGTAATTTACTTTAATCAATAAATGAATTCCTGATGAGTAATATGCTACATGATGCTTATATCATGGACAATTTATATTTTATTAATGCTGATGTAGCAGGAAGAGTAATAAAGTAATAAAGGGAGGAGCATGAATATTTTTTGGTTTACCTTTTTAGGTGTAATGCGTACAGGTGGTTGCCCCAATAGCAGAGCCTGTACAGAGCATTGCATTAAGGCACGTGGGAAGAAGTTTGGATCTTGCCAAGGATTTCAACGCCTGGAATGTCTGTGCTTTGATTACTGATAAAAGAAGGAAGATATAGAAGGTCAAAGTGTATCACAAAGTAGACTGAATGAAATAAGCCGAAAATAAATAATTAAAAATGAAATTGATGTACCAAAGAAAATTCAGACTTTTTGCCAACTTTATGCTTCAAAATTGAGCATTTTGTACTTCTCTCTATGAATATTTCATTTTATTTATATTATTATATAATATTTTTTATTCTTTTCATATTTTATTTTTGTCTTTATTTTTGTGACCTATAATTCGAAGAAAAATAAATTGGGAATATTCTACTGCTTGTTATTTGTGTTTTTTAATGTCTGTAATACTAGTAATAGAAATAAGCGGGAGACTTCTCACTTTCAGATTTTTAGATACACTTTCACAACATAGAGAGCTCACACGAAACTTTTTTTTTCATTTTCTAAATTATACTTCCGATGAATTGTTTAACATTTGGGGGAAAATGTTTAATGTGGCAGCATTAATATGTTAGAAAATCTTTTATAATAATAGGTGATATGTGAAAAGAATTTTTCTTTATTTTAAAAATTTTCCATTTAGAAATTTCTGGATTTAAGAAAGTGTAGGCTCAATTTTATCAAATTTTATTTATCATTATACTCAAATTACGGAATCTTTGGGTTTCAAGTTCGAGACTCGATTGAACCGAAGAACCGTCGTGAAAGCATGTCTGGTTCACATTAAATACGTCGGATACAAATGTCCTCCGCTGGTGTGGTGTGGAAGTTTGAAGAGGGGGTGCCAGCTCAGATGTCATCTTCGTCATCAAACCACCGTTCAAAATTACAAAGTTACTCCCAAAATAGACCTAGTGTTGTTTAAAAATGTTACGTTAATATAACCAAATCAAACCAAAGAAATGTAGATCATGAATACTGATACTACAGACGCCGTAGTAAATTAAAAATTATGTGTTACTTTTAAATGAAAATACTTCTAAGTCTTTAGCATTGGGAAAATATTTCTGAAAATGTTAAGTTACAGGTGTTAGATTTGCATTCATAAATTACTCTACGGTTTAGGAAAGTTAGGAAGCTAATATACTATGCTTTATTTTGTTCCTGGAAGCTCTTGCTCATTTTTGATATGAATAGTCTTTTTTACATAAAAATATCTTGTTAATGATTTCAAAGAATTTAAAAAAACATATAGATGTGAGGTTTGTTATCCAAACTGTTACTGAGTAGTTAAGTATATTGTATAATCAAAATATCTGGAGTATTATATATCCAAAATTTGCAACGTATCTACGCTTCTCCATTTATAAACTCTTCCTTGGTCAGGAATGCCATCAAATATCGACGTTATTCTTTTTATGGAATAAAATGCATTCATAGATGATGTCATGATTGTGGATGAGTATCGAAAATGGCTCTATTATTATTTGGTTCTAATTTTCTCTACACCCGCTAGACTTTAAAAAAATACTTATCAGAGAAAGAGGAGCATGTAACAAACATGCCTTGTGTGCAGAAGTATTTAGATGAGCATTGTCAAAGAAAGGGTGTCAGGTGACTGACAAGCATCGTGTGCAGCAGCATATGAGCAATGCCTGAGAAAGAGGAATCAGATAAGTGGCATGCATCGTGCACAACAACAAATGAGCAATGTCAGGGGAAAAGGAATCAGGTGATTGACATGCATTGTCAGAGAAAGGGAAGTCAGGAAACAATCATGTATTGTATACAGCAGCAAGTCAGCATTTTCAATGAAAGAGGAGTCAGATACTTGACATGCATAGTGAGTAGCAGCAGATGCGCAATGACAGAGAAAGAGAGTCAGGTAATTGACATGCATCGTGTACAACAAACAAATGAGCAGTGTCAGATAAATAGGAATCAGGGGATTGACATGCATTGTCAGAGCAGATGAGCATTGTTAGAAAAAGAGGAGCAGTTAACAAACATGCATTCTGTGCAGCAACAGATGAGCATTGCCAAAGGAAAGGAGACAGGTGACTAACATGCATCGTGTGCAGCAGCAGATGAGCAATGTCAGAGAAATAGGAATCAGGGGATTGACATGCATTATCAGAGCAAATGAGCATTGTTAGAAAAAGAGGAGAGTTAACAAACAAGCATTCTGTGTGGCAGCAGATGAGCATTGTCAAAGAAAGGGTGTCAGGTGACTGGTGTGCCGTGTGCAGCAGCAGATGAGCAATATCAGAGAAAGACGAATCAGGTGATTGACATGCATTGTCAGAGAAAGGGGAGTTAGGTAACAATCATGCATTGTGTACAGCAGCAGCTCAACAGTGTCGAAGAAAGGGAGTCAGGTGATTGATATGCATCGCCTGCAACAGCAGATAAGCAATGTCAGAGAAAGATGACTGACATGCATTGTGTGCAACTGCAGATGAGAAATTTCAGAGAAAGCGGAATCAGGTGACATGCGTTGTGTCACCTAATTCCCTTTTAAATTTTAAAATGACTTAAATTTCAATTGCAAGCAAGGGACAAAAAGTACTTTGATTTTGTTAGAAGAACAAAACAATATGCTTTTTCTTGGTAAAGATCTCGGAGGGCATTTGTTGAATAGAAAAAGATTGTCTGATCTCATATTGTAGATTTTTTCTGTCATTTCGTTAGTAGAGAACGCGAGTGAGAAATTGTAAGACGAAATGAGAATAGCATTTCACAGATTATGATTCAAAGCGTGGGAATTAAAAGTTGTTTTGTTTGCATGGGTTACTATTCCAACTCAACGGCTTTAGCAACTGAAGTAGTCTATGCCTAGTATAATATTTTCTATCATCAATGTCATACAGACTCAATACTAATAGAAAGCACCCATAAGAACCCAATCTTGTAGTATTGGAAGGATTGAAACTTTTACCATTCAGTTTGAGGGAACTAAGAATTTCCATTTTGTGAGCACGAGCTACTATTTCATTTCAATGATTTCAGCAACTGTTTGATTCTATATAATAGAATATTTGCTGTCAACAGAGCTAGAGAAATTTTAACAATATTAGTGCAGTGTAGCAGGACGTTCTTAATATTTTGATTACTCAGTGAGCAGTTTAAATAATCTGAAAAATGAAAGTTAAATATTTGAACACACAAAATGGCTGTCGTCAGTTTTTTAACATTATATAGAATGGCCTAAATTAAACACTGTGTAATAGTGTGTTGTGTGCCCAGTATAATACATTATTGTTTATATTCAATATTTTTATTTACAAAAAAATTAGATATTTGTCGAAATTTACTATTTTTTCAACTTATCATAATTTTTCTTTTATAATCTTATGACATATCGTTTGTTTGAATACACAAAAGGGCTATCATCGATTTTCAACATTATATAGAATAGACTAAAATTAACACTGTGTAAGCATTCAGTATAATACAGGGTATTTTTATTTATACTAAATTTTTTTTCAAAAAAAAAAATCAGATTTTGTCAAAATGGACTATTTTTTCGATTTATTATGATCACGATTTTTTTATAGTCCAATGACATATCTTTTGAGGGAGGTGATAAAACCAATAATTAGACACATGATATAATGTCAAAATTTGTTAAAATGTAATTCATAACTATGTAATTTTTCTTTTTTTCAGATAATCATGATAATTCTGGTGGTTGCCCGGACAGAAACGCCTGTTCTGAATACTGCAAACCAAAATTGGGCATGTGTTTTAGAAGTATTTGTTTTTGTGCCAATTTATATGATATCCTGTAACCACTAAGAGACAATAAAGAAATCTTCCAAATTTTTTGTATTGTATTTTGTGACAATGTAGATGCTATCTTGCAATCCCTAAGAGACAATAAAGATATAACTTTTTTTTATTATATTATATTATATGATAATGTAGTTATTTATATTTTGATTCGAATTGGCAAACATTACACGATTATTATGAAAGCATTGTTTTATTACAAATTTAGAATGACGATAAAAAAACCACAGAAATAAATAAATAATGCTATAATCTAATTTTAATCTCCAAATAGTAGTTAGAAATTTCTTAATCTCGGTTGAATGTTTTAAGAAATTTATTAAAAAAATTATGACATTATACAGTAAAATACATATACTCTTACTTACCACTTTTTCAACCTTCTGACAATCAACTGACTATATATGTCAAACCTGAACTTAAAATCCGTAGCTAAAGGATTATACCTATGATAGAATAATTTCCAAGTTCAATATTTAAAAATAAAAAGATTATCTAATACATTTATTGACAATTTTTATCTTTTTTTTATGCAGAATGGTTGAAAATAATTTCCTTGGCAATAAAACAAGACAGTAAAAATATTAAATCATATAAATATTGATATCATATTTTATTATCAAAGCTGAACTATCTATTTAATTTTTATGTTTTTATATGCTAAAATATTAATATTCAAAGGATTCAATTAGCGTCTCTGGACAAAAACAGTTGAACACGCTAAATGAATAATGTCACAAAGAAATGAAGAATGAAAACGCCACGTAGCTTCTTTCAGTATTATGAATTCAATAATGAAAGACTCTAACTCACTTCTCCAGGCATCAAGATGTTTAGATATGTGGATAAAATGTCAAGTTATATACTTTGTCAATAAATTCAGATATTCAAGTGCGGAATTTATTGAAATAAAGAAATCAATTTAATCACTATAAAGTAATTAATTAAAATGAAAGCAAACTAAGAAAAACTAAATGGAACTAAATAATGAATTTATATAAAGCCAATTAAGATAATTGGGTACGAATTTTGCAAACTTTGTCATTTTCAACGATTTGAAATGTGCTTATGAGATAGATAACATAATTCACGTGAGTGTTTAATCAGATTCTAAAGGTTTCATTAAAAAAACCGTTTAATTTTCCAAGTAAATTTATTAATACTGATATTCATAATAACTCCACTGTGTTCCAAATTACCCCATAAACTTTGGGGTAATTGGAAACAGCTGTTTTGATTTATGCCCATAATAATAAACTGATTTCAAGAGTATACATTTGAACTGATGAACTAGTGCGCGTTATCTTTGATTTTATTTTGTCACTCGTTACAAAATAATTTTTTTTATATATATATAAAAATATATTCTGTTTCTTAGAATATGGCATATAAACTATCAAAATTGTTCAATGCTTTCAACAAGTAGCAAAAAATCATTCTATCCCCAGTATAATTTAATATTAATATTAAATATTAAATTTTATGAAAACAGAAATTATTGAGTATCTTAATACACGGAAACAAAATAGCTAAAATTTAAAAACTCTTTTTTTTAAATAAGTAAGAAGTAGTTTATTTTAGTTAAAAAAAATATACAGTTTTCTTTTCAAATACGTACGTTCAATATCCTATTCAAATCATTTTCATCTGCCATTTGCGCAATTGAGAAAATCTACTTATGTGACAGGATCCGCTAGGATAGCTTTTTATTTGACTTTAAAAGTTTCAGTAATAACCAAATAAATTTTGTTTTAATCAAATTGGGATTATTCAAAACATATCATTTTCAATTCAACAACATCATTCCTCAGACGAACAAATAACGGAAATTTAGTCGCTTCCAGTATATACAAAGTTCTTGAAAATCAAATATGAATGATGTGAGATAAGCTACTTCTTCCATCTCCACAGACTTCATTTTTTTCTGAAAAGATTCAAAATCACCATAATCACATTACTCATTCAAAATCACTATTTTTCTTTCCTGTCATCAATTCTCTTGCTTTCGTCCCTAGATAACATCAAACAGCCTATAAGTATTTATTGTTAACCAACTTTCATTTGTAAAAGATTTATATGTATATAGATCATATGACAAATTCCTTCAAAATATCAATTTTTATATTTGACATAACTTAATGAACAATTTACCTAGGATAGGATGCTACTGCATTCCTAGGGTTCATACCACTTCCTATTGCCGCATTGAAGAAAGAATGTCGAATTTCCATGGCCGAATGGTCATGGCATGGCTATTGTGATCAAGAGACCTGGGTTCGAATCCCGATAGAGACACTGAGATTGATGGTATATGTAAATACTTTATTCCTTGATTTTATGTTTTCCTTTATTTCATGTTCCAGGAGATACTGGACATTTCTTTAGTTTACCAGACAAGTGTTCTGGACTTTTCTTACTGTCTCCAGAAGAGTATTCTGGAACTTTCTCTGCTTATATAAAAGCAGAAGATTTGTCAGTTACTGTATTCCCATTTCTGAGTTCAGTTAATAAATTGGTTTAGCTCTACCTTTTGTGTGCGTCATTGAGTCCAACACTAGAATATCTACGTGACACTATTATATAATAAGTTATATCAAATGCATGAGAAATACAGGTTTTATTACTATTAAAAATGTTCCAATTTACTCTATGATGAAAATTGCCAAGGATAATGGAGAACATCCTTTCTCAAGAGGAAATTCGAAAATGAAAATTTAATTTACGTGTAACCGTGTATATCAATGAGATCCAAATATATGCATGCATGTACATAATATCCCGGGAGGTATAATTTACATACAAGAAGCATGGTTGTTTGTAACAGAAATCTAAATCTTCTCTACAAATCTGAAGGTCGAATTTTTTGACGATTATGATAGTTTGTATTTAGACTTGATATATCAGAAATTAAAACAAAAATGACTCTCTCAAATTGCTTGACTTTTTATGAAGTTAATTATCATTCTTAATTTCATCAACTTTTTTTTGGGCTAAATTTACAAAAATATTTTTTAAGCAAAATGTTATCTTTTTTTTTATTTCACCATAACTTAGAAAAAATCTTTTCTTTCATTTCTGCTGCTGAAATAGAATAAATAAAAATACTGGCAGAAAATAAAAAACGTACATTTTTAATAATGACTCTTTATAGAAATAAAGTAAGAAAGACAAAAATTTAACCAAAAAGTTTTACAGTTCCCAGTGTAACAATATTGTGAATTAAAATACTGACGAAAAATAAAAATGTACGTTATTAGTGCCTCTTCGTAGAAATAAAATCAGGAAGACAAAAGTTTCACCAGAAAGTTTTACAGTTTCCTGTGAAACCTTATTGTGAATTAAAATAATGATAGAAAATAAAAACGTACATTGTTA
>JAPMOR010029509.1:9035-75077 GCA_026543865.1 Argiope aurantia
TTTTACTTGTCTAATGATGTATTGGTGAACTTTATCTCCCAAAATGACAATAAATTCTTTCTGAATTTCTGATGACATATAAGTGATTGAAATTCTGCTACCCATTTCAGATCTCACCAGATATTCATGAAATACAGGATCGTGATTTGCAATTAAATGCAACAATTCTATATACCTGCCTCTGTATACCCTCCAACAAATATGGAATTTTCATAATTGCTATGGAAATTAAGTGACAAACTATGGAATTATAGATATATAGTTTAAAAGTAAGGAGAACTCCATAAAATGCTGAAAATACCATCTTTCCGAAATCTCGCTCTACAATGCTAATGATGAAAAAAAAAAAAAAATGTTAGCATGGTTAGAAAAAAAAAATTGGAACCATATTTTAGCATGAATACAAAAACACCAAAGTCCGTCCTTATTACAAAATTGTATGTGGTAAGATAATTTATTATAATATTAAACTGAGCAATGATAACTTTTAAAAAATACTTGTTGTTTAATGAAAAAATATAAATATAATTTGTTTGATGAAAAAAATCATGTTATGCAATATATATATATATATAAAGTCAATAATAAAAGTCTTTTAAATAATAAATGAAAATATTTGTTTTAACTAATTAAAATTCTCTGGAAATATCTATTCTTCAATAATTTGTTGTTACTACTTTAAATGTAATATATCTGTAAAAAGTGCTATTGTTGACTGGATAACCAACATTGGAGAATATGCCGCTGTCAATACTTATCTTTATGTGTAAATTGGCAACTTTTTTTTTTCGAAATTCTTCTTTTCCTATCTTCCATAATCTTCATTAATTATAAATTTGGTTTTGTCTTCTTCTTTAATTTTAGTTGTAAATGCTTTTAAACAGTAGGAGTTATTTTATAGTCGTGCCATATTAATTTTAATAACATTTTCCTTTCTCTTTAAACAAAATTTTTCATTATTCTGTTATTTGTTAAAATTTCTTTCAAAATCCCTTCCTTCTGTGCCTTTTGACTATTATAAGGGAGGGACAATAGATATGATTCTGGATCACAGCTACACTACAATGAAAAAAGTAGATTTCTGATTACAATTCCTTTCAAAATGGAATATATTAGTGAGGATGATTTATTGATTTTTTTCCCTCAAATCGAGATAGCAGTCTCATATTACAAAAAAAAAAAAAAAAAAAAGCAAAGAAATATTGAAGAATTTATTTATCTCTCAACAGCTACATGTGAAAAATTATGTATCAAATATGTATGTAATGCATTGTCTATTATTAAATTAGATAATTTTTTTTCATAATTATTCATTGTTCCTAACATATTTGATTGAATTTCACAGGCATTGCCCACAGAGCTCTGAGACCTACTTTAGGTATAATAGATCCATTGCATACTTTACATATGCCTGGGAGAGTAGCAGCATATTCTGGTTTTGATGTGCTATGGTATGCATTTTACATTTCATAATGATTAACCTTGCTGATTTTATTTAAAAAAAAAAAACTACCAATAATTTTTCTGAAGTGTTTTTATTCAATATAATATATAGGAATTTGTATTTTTTAGTTTGCATACTGAAAGTCTTGTAGAAGATATAAAATTGAATCCCATTAAGTATCAGATTTATAAATATGATTTTTATTGGAATTATCTTTTCCATTTGAAACTGCATGAAGAATACATCAATACCCAATTCAATATGAGGAATATATATATATATAAGGGATATTTAAGTAAAAATATAATTTTGAACATTATTAGGTACATAATTAGATAATGAAGGTGACACCTTAGCCGATATACCTTACAATTTTCAAATTTCCTCATATACCCTTAGAAAGAAGTTTTTCTCCCATTAAATTTAGTTTATATCCGTCTTGTGATCCGTATATCACACATCAATAAAATCCTTATGTGTCTAATCTGTGAATCTTTGTTACAAGTCCAATGTAATCTTTATTAAACATGTTTTCTTTATGTAATAAAATGTACTGAAATTGAATATATTTAATGCATGTAAAAACTATGATCTTTACATATGAAATAAATTTCTTTTTGATGAGTAGGGGTCATTCATTATAGCTTTTGCTTTCATTTAATATACTTTTAGAGATACTGAATCATAATTAATTGTTCCTAAAAGCTCATTTCTTTCAGAAAATTTATGCATTTTATTACTTGATCTTTATATTATCCCTGTGGATAAAAATTATGATATTTCAAAATCTTAACAGTTTTATAAATCCCATTTCGATATTTGAATTTAAATTTTTAAATATTTTTATTATTTTTTTCTCACTGCCTTACATCAAACAGTTCATATTCTGTAAAACTTAAAAAAATCAAATACTGTAAACCCTATTAAAATATTTATTTTAGCTTGTTCACTGCCATGATTGATGCCTGTGATTTGAATCTCTATCTGAGAAGACGCTTACTTGTTTGCTCTTTTAATTGTAGAAAACAAGAAAATATCTAATTAGATAGTATGTATGAAATACAGGTGATTCACATGCCAATCAACATGCTAAAACAAGGAGATATAAACTAAACGTAGGCTTGTTCTGCTCACATCAAATTCTACATTGACTGAGAACTTTTGCTGTCACGCGAATGTGAGTGATACATCAGTCAATGTGCTAAAGAAGTTAATGTAACATACTATTATGATGAAACTGTTCGCATAAGTCTGTTTTGTTTTTTTAAGTCATGCTCTGGAATCCTATACGGCAATTCCATTTAATGAAAGAACCCCAAGGCCTGCCAATCCTGTTCTTCGTCCAGCTTATCAAGGAAGCAACCCCATCAGTGATATTTGGTCCATGAAGGCTCTGAGAACAATCCAGAAGTATTTCAGAAGGTAAGCTCTCTCCTTTTTTCTTCCCTTTTTGTGATTTTATTTTAAAAGGTATTAACACATCTCAACATTTTATTCTCCTGTTATGAATTTACGTATGCCAATTACTGTTTCCACTCGTATTTTAATTCCTAGTCAAATGTATATTTTCAATGATCAGGTTATAACTGTTATATGAATGCATCTGAAATGTAATGTTTAAACTTGTGTTGCATATTTTGGAATTTTTGTGCATTTAATAGCTGCCTTTGGGGACTAGTGGTTTTGTCAGAAATCTTGGAAGTGTTTAATTTCAATTAAATTTCTTTTGCATAAATTGATGTTCATGATTCTCTTAATAAAAGAAGAATTGTTATGTTTGAAATCGAGTTGTGTAGCATCATAGTGTTATTAAAAATTTGCTTTGAGTATTTGGATAACCTATTTCAAATTGCATGTTATTTTTTCCTATACTATAACTTCACTTCCCGATTCCTCATGTAAAATCTAAGAAAAATTGCAAACCCTTTTTTTTTTTTTTCAATATTTCAATACTGAAAGAAAATCCTGCTATTAAATATTTGAGGAAACAGTTTGAATTTCATTGTAACAATGAAATCTGTTATTGATATTCATGCGGGGAAAAAAATTAATTGTCAGAATTTAGAAAAGAAGTGTATGGCAGTGAATTACTATCATTAAAAAGTTATCTTAAAAATGGTTTAACAAATCAAATTTATGCTATAAAATTTTTGAAATGTATGGCAGAAAAATCAGCATTTCATTTAAATTTTGTTTAATTAAAATTTTTGAAAAATTAGTACTGGATGTACATTCTCTCCTTCTAAAGTATGTTTGTAGAATTTAGTAGCTCTAAATCTAATAGTCTGGTCTGTTAAGCACTGACAGAAAGAAAATAAGTAATAAACTTTACTCATCCTTAAATAATTTTTTTAATTAGTTTAGGATTCATATTCTCTCCTTCAAAAGTATGTTTGTAGAATTTGTTAACTGTAGATCTTACAATCTGCTCTATAAAGCACTGGCATTCGCACTTTCTTTCAAAATATAAATTAATTATTGTATTAAAAATTAATATCATAATCTCATCAATTACTTCTTCAAGGGTAATAAAATATATGTTTTTATTATTATTATTTTGGCAGAGCTGTGAAGAATTGTGATGACTATGAAGCTCGATCCGAAATGCATCTGGCCAGTACTTTTGCCGGCATCGGTTTTGGAAATGCCGGGGTCCATTTGTGGTACATAGACTTTGATATGTGGACATTTCTTCAATTTGCTTTAAAATTTAAAATTCTTATTTGTGAATTCATTTGAGTGCTTTGTTTTTCTTTATCCTTCCGTTTCTTCTCTCCTTCTTTTTGAAGTTCTAGCATGCTTGTTTTATTTATTTTAGCCATGGCATGTCCTATCCTATTTCTGGATTGGTGAAAAAGTACAAAGCATCGGAATACAAATGTGATTATCCTATTATAGTAAGTATAACACTTGAGTATATAATGCTCAAAGTGTTTTTTAGATTTCATTTTACTTTATATGTTTTAAAATTTTTCTCTATGGATAGAAAAAAATTAATTTTCAGAACCTATTCTTTTCAAATACCATTCATTGTACTGCATTTTATTAGCCTTTTTTCAACTGGAAATAAATCTCATTTAAATATAACCAGGCACTTGAAAGACAGTGGAGTTTTTGAAAATTTAATTCTGTAAAATTATGAATTTTTCAAAGCTAATTACAAAAATTTCAAAGTTTATTAATTGCAAAATTTTTCAAAATTAAGCTACTGGTGAAATTATGATTCTGTTTACAGGTAAATTGCATGATGTTGTTATAATACAAGAATCATTCGTAAAACTCTACAGAGCAGACTATTGGATTAAGAACTACATTTGACAAGAAGTTATTTATTGGGTTGTAGGCACTTATATTAAAAAGTTTAATTAGGGTTTAGTTAGTTTGGCTTAGGTTGATTTAATTAGGTTTTTAATTAAAATTTAATCGAAATTTTAGCGTTTGGAGGTTACAGTACAAAATTATTTTTCGAGCACTTTAAATTCAAAAAATGGATAGTGATGTAGCTCTTTTCATTAATAACCATTTCCTTACTACCATTTTTCTAATTTTAATGATGTTGAAAGATTTCAATTTTTTTTATGTTGTATTATTTACTGTGCGCACATTTTAATTATAATAAATAAATTTTCTGTGCTTGCGCGCGTGTATATGCACATTACAGCTGCTATATCATTAATAGTAGATTTTTTAAAATAAAAATAAAATAAGCGAATCAAGTTTAAAACATTATCATACTACAATATTTGGTACTAGAGCCTAGAATCTTTTTACTGATCTACACACGGAATAAAATTTCAAATAAATCTTAAAATCGGCTATAACTTCAATCGTGAAATGTCAATCAATCTATTCATTTTAGAAGTCCACGACTAAAAAAACAAAATTGGTATTATGCGTGTCTATTGGCCTTTATAAACACAATTAAGTTTGTTTGAGAACATTGAACGAATGAAGTTTACACCAAGATTGTAAATTTCTGCCAATTTTGTAATTTGCGTGCAGTTTTATGAACGCGGAGGGGGGGGGGTCAAAAAGTTTAGAGGCTAACACTGCTGAGATGAAACTACTTTACTTAGCTATCTGGAAACTCTGTCAATTTCAAAGTAGCCATCGTGTACCACAATACCACTTGCCCATTATTCTTGTCACTTGATGTTGCTGTCTCTTAACGTGTGACATAACTAGTATCCCAACTTTTTTTTACTTTCGCGTATGCGACGTATAGAGAAAGTAGATTAATCATCAGAAAATTTGAATTCGAGATTTCGCCGAATTTCTAAGCTCAGAGAGGTCTACTCTCTGAACTCGGAAAACATAATTTTGGAAAATGTCCATCTGTCTATTCCGTGGCAAAGATAACTCAAAAACGCTTTGATCTAGACAAATGAAATTTGGTATACTGTCTTTACACCAAATTTATATATATATATATATATATATATATATATATATATATATATATATATATATATATATATAATCAGATTTTGAGTAAAATCTGTCCAGAGGAAGTCCGGCTATTCGAATATGAGGTAACCCGATAACTTCAAAACGAAATGAGCTAGATAGATAAAATTCGGTACACAGATTTAACAACTATAGAGTAGACACCTGTCAAAGTTTGAGCGAAATACAACAACGGGTTGACTGTCTGTCTGTCTGTACTTTTAAAAATAAGTAAACGCGATAATTCAAAAGCGTAGTGACTCAAATATATCAATTTGTTTGGGATTTTATGATTACATGTGCAGTTTTATGCCAAATTCTTCTTTCTATCGGCTGAGAAAAACGTGTGAGAAACACAAATTCAATTTTTTGGATATTTTTGACCGTATGCCAAGGATTAATTTCCAATACACTCGCCAAGGATCACACAATAGATTCTGTAAAAATGTTGACTTCACTCCAAATGTTAATTATTGTACACCATTGCCATTCAACATCTTTATATAGAGTGATAACATCTTTATTAGAGAGCATGCGATAAAATTTTGGAAAGATCACTCCTGCTGGTTTTTATGCCACCTTATATTATTAGAATTACAAATCTGTATTTGATTAATCTAAATGTCTCTGAGAGCTGACCCCCTGTTTATATGTCTGTTCGTACGCATAAAATCTCAGAAACACAAAAAATTTAGTATAAATATTTAGTATATTATCATTTTACCAATATTATAGATCTACGCCTAATTTAGAACAAATTACATCTATGGAAAGGATGCTTTTCTGTGTTCAGAGAAGTATGATAAATCAAAAACCTACCGAGCTTGGTGAACGGGATGATTGTTGAATCCAAAAGTTTCAGCAGATCTTTTAGATTCAGTTTTGGATCCAAAATTTGAATCCAAGCGGTCTGTGGGAAGATGTCTAATGAGCATTCTCGATTACTTTTATTATAAAATGAAAAACACGAAGTGGAAAATCAAGAGGAAAATTATCACCTTGGCCTCTTTCACTATCATTTTATTTTATTGGCCTGCAGCAATGAATCTTCACGATATTCTTTTAATTCTTAGATTTGAAGTTTTAACATTCATAATTGTTGTTATATAATTCTTTTTAAATGTAAATCCTCCAGTGGCCTTGCTTTTTAAACGTCATCATCGTTCTTTTATTTTGTTTCAGTATTTGATCTATCACTTGCTCGGCAGACCTATCGTTCGCACGATCAAGCTGTCGTCTGTTATTGAAGAAAGCTGAATAAGACAGGAAGGAAATAAAAAAAAAATTGCCTTTACCTGAACGACGGCTGAAGTCATTTACCTGTACATGACGCACAGTTTGATACTCTTTTCCCCCTCTTATTTACATGCAGATACCTAAATGTGCGAATCTGAAGACTCCGATTTAAGCATTCGCCAAATCCTATCATTCTTTTAAATACGACCACCATGTTCTCTAATTAATTCAACTTGTTAGTTCACCCAAATTAATTCTAGCTCTTGTAGGCTACGAATTATTCTTTGCACAGAAAAGTAATTCGATGCATATAATTAGGCACTTAATACAAAGATTTATTTATTGCTTAGAAAAATAAATTATATAAATGTTTTAAGTTGAATTTCGCTGAAAAATTAATATACATCTTCGTACCACTCTGTAGGTATTTTTAACAAGCAGAATTAGCCATCAGGATTGTCTTCCCAAAACTTTCTCTCATATTCTCTAATACACTTGTCATGCCAGATAACGCCTTACATGGCATTGGCGTACAATAGTTACAAAGTATTCACTTTTGGCGCGAATATAACATTTTTAGTGAATCGTGTCATCCTTGGCAAGTTATTTGGCGATTAATTCCTGGCATGCGTTAATAGTATCCAAAAACCGAATTTGTGTTTTAAACATGTTTTCTTCAACCGATTGAAACAAAAATTTGACAAAAAACTGCACTTGTTGTCACAAATTCCCGTATCAAATTTTATGTTATTTTATTTAATCATTGCGTTTTTGAATTGTCGCGTTTACATGTTTCTGAAAGTACAGAACGACATATGGTCAACCGCTAGGCAGATATGGTTCAAAATTTGATAATTATTTATACTTTACATGCTAAACCTGTGAATCACACTTTATTTACATAGCTCTTGGCATTTTGTAATTATTGTATTCAAACTTATTACTTAATTATTGTACTTAAAATTATTGTATTCATTTGTATTCAAACAACCAGACAGGCTGCCTTCTTCTGAAGAGATTTTACACAAAATTTGATAGAAATCTGCAAATTTGGTGTAAAAACTGTATACCGATTTCAACCTTCTAGCTCAAAGCATTTCTGAGATGTCTTTGTCACAGACAGACAAACGGACAGACATTTTCCAAAACTCAAACTCAGGTAGGTCTAAAATGTAGATGTTCGTCAAAATCTCGAGTGCCAGTTTTTTAATGAATATTATACTTTCTCGATACTACGTATACGAGAAAGTAAAAAATAAATAAATACAACGTCAAAGTGATGCTCCGTTTTGAATAGTGCCTGAGAGGAAACATCCGCGTGCAAAGGGTCAATATATATTAATATATACTGCTTATTCTTTTTGGTGTCTGTTTTATTTATTTTTACAAATGATTAATTTAATCACGCCAGTTTCGGTTTCAGAAGGAGTGGTTTCCCCGAAATTTACTCGCATGTTCCCTAATTAAAGATGTTATCTCCCTCTCTCCTAGCATTAAAATCCTGGACTAATCCGATTTAATTCCGCTCTTTTTATTTTCGGCTAATCGCACATGCCCACCTTGTGCTTCGTAAAATGATGAAATAACGAATATTTAGCCTAAGACGATTCATCATGGAGCTCTCCCAAGAAACCAAAAATTTTAAATGTTCAAAGTATCTATTGCATTGGTCAGTAATCAAAGCAAGAGAGAATTTTTCCGCTAACCCACCGATGTGCAAATACATTTAGCAGATAACAGTAACCACGTTAAAGTTACCCTGCCTAAGCATTCAGAATAAACTGAATTACCGTCGTCGGAATTGTGCGGAGTCAGGAACTAGGATTGAGTCCTATGTCCATAACCAGTAGTGGCATAGAAATAGAGGTTATTCAAACCCATATCCTAAATGCGCCACCCTAAGAAGCGAAAACTAACAACCATAATGGAATTCTCTCATTTCCTTGTCTGAGATGCCCCTCGAGGGAATAAATAACAATAAAAACGACGCCAAAAATTCAAGCACCTGCATAAATAGAATGCAGCATTGAGTCTAATCTACTGACGCTGCTTTCTAAAAGTGGTGGAAATGAAATATACTACATGCGAGTGTTCTTGAAAATTAAAACAAAGAAAGAAATTTATTTAAAAAACTGAATTGTTAAGCAGAAAAAATATTTACCACTAAGATAAATTAGCATCTATAAAAAGCTTTCAGGAAATCAAAATTAGTAAAGAATCGAGTTAAATTATTCTGAAAAAGTTTAACTGGAAGTCTAATGTATTTGAAAATGAAGATTTGCAATTAAAATAATTTTCAGTTGATGTTTTTAATCATTTTTGTTGTTAATGGAAGAATATTAAAAAAGCATTCTGATGTAGTAATGAAATCAGTTTATGTTCCACATCTTGTGGGAGAAAAAGTACGTGACGCCATAAAAACCCGTAATACGATGTATGATATTTACTTTCTCATTGACAAAAAAGAAATAATCATCATCAAAAAAAGTTGGGCCATGAAATTTTGCTCTATCTCCGTGTTTCATAGCTTCCTGCGTTCGAAAAACATATCTTTGGTATTATCTCTGTTCGTATATGAACAAGATGAATCAAAATCATATTGATTATAGATTTAGAGTATGGTATATGATCTTTTCACCAAAACTATAGCTTTTTCTTAAATATTGGCTGAAATTCGTTTGTTGGAAGTATTGCCTACCCATCATCATGTGAGATGATGGATAGGTAACTAAATCAACAGTGGGAGTTGTCTTCTCAAAACTTTCTCGTAATATAAACTTATCATGGCAGAGAACGCCTTAAATGGTATTGGCGTACAATAGTTACGAAATATTAACTTTTGGCTTGAGTTTAGCATTTTCACTGAATCTATCGGGTCATTCTTGCATAGTTATTTGGCGACTGATATCTTGCATGCGCTTAATATTCCTCGAAAATTGAATTTGTGTTTTATACACGTTTTTCTCAACTGATTGAAATGAACATTTGGCATGAAACTGCACTGGTAGTCACAAAATCCCATACCAAATTCCTTATATTTAAGTTATTTCGTTTTTGAATTATCGCTTTTACATATTTCTGAAAATACAAACCGACAGACGGTCAATCCTTCTTTGGATTTTGCTCAAAATTTGACAGGTGTCTACACTATAGATGTTAAATAGATGTATCAAATTTTATCTGTCTGTCTTTCTTCGTTTTCTAATTATTGTATTAACATATATTCGAACAGCTGGCCAAATGCACTTCCGCTCTACAGATTGTCTTCAAAATTTGATAGAAATCTTCGAATTTCATGTAAAGACAGTATGCCAGATTTCATACGTCTAGATCGAGGCGTTTTTGAGTTATCTTTGTCGCAGAGAGAACAGACGGACATTTTCTCAAAATATGTATTTCGAACTCAGAGTGTCTGAAACGTAGAGATTCGTCAAAATCTCGAGTTCGAATTTTTTTGACGATTACTGTAGTTTCTCTCTACAGCGTATTCGAGGAAATAAAAACGTAAATAACTAGATGGATAAAAATTAAGTTTATCATTGGAACAGTTGATTTGCATCAAATTTTGGAAACCATTTTGGATTGTTTGTCTTACTGTTAATTTGCGAGTATGATAGCTTGGAAACATAACAACTTTGTCAAATTTAGAATGAGATCTTAATATCAATATTATTGATCTGTATCAAAACTTTTGATCCTTTCTATAAAAAGGCAAACTCTTTGTGTGCATCTTTGTTAGCATGATAATTCGAAAGCGTAACGACGTAGACAAATGAAATTTGGTGTGTGGTCTTGTTACCAATTTTGTAAATCTTTATCGAATTTTGGATTGAATAGGTGGGAATGAAATCGCCATACTTAATTTTGGAAACTTGTATATTTTTCAGACCCCCGGATTTACTTCGCGATTTTCACGTTACGCCAAGCTAATAGATTTACTTGGCGATAATAGATTTGGCGATTTTCACATTACGCCAAGATAATAGGTTACCTGGTGATTTTCATATTACGCCTAGATAATATGTTTATTTGGTGATTTTCACATTACGCCAAAATAATAGATTTACTTGACGATTTTCAGATTACACCAAGGTAGCCAAGTTTCATTATACAAAAGATGCCAAGATGGTTGCATTTCGGAATTTACTTTGTATTTTAATATTACGCTATTTCCAAATTCCATTATACATTAGATGTTAAGATTTCTCTAAAATGATTGGCGAAGATTCACATTGCTTTTTTTTTCTTCTGGGAACTTTAAAAATACAGAAGTACCCAATTTTCTACTCTGTACTATGAAATTCAAAATGTGCAGTATCAAGGCACTCGAGAAACAAGGGGAAATCACTCTCTTTCTAGTTCTACATATATTATGTAACTTTGACCCTACACCTGGTAGAAAATAATACCACAGAAATATAAATGACCTAGTGACTAAAAAAAGAAAGAGAAAAGGGTCAATTTTCATCATAAAGAAGTTAATCTAATATATAAAGCATATTTCATGCTTGATCTTTTATATACCAGATACGTAGATGTATTTCATATGTTATGCTGAATAATACTCGGTATCTATTGGCATTGTTTCGAGATGCCACAGATGTAATATATGAAGGAAGAAATAAGGGACCATTCTATTTCGGCTTGTACTACAAGCAATATATATCATGTTTCGCAAAAACAGAGGGCATTGCGCTTTTACCTTACCCAGTTTGTAACTTGGTCCTCGCTTCGGATAACCACCTGTTCCGGTCAATGGCACACTTCCTTTCGGGGGAGAAGGAAGTTAAAAATAGAATCTGAAGGGTGTTTTTTGTCGATTCTAAAACCGAACACACACAAGGGCAAAGAAAGGCCTAGAATACTGACCTAGTATCATTGCATTGTGCCGAATTTTAAAAGGAGGTGTGAGAAAAGGCACCACCTGTTCGTTCTCCTCTAAAATAAAATAAAAATCACGATTAGTTCACAAATTATATATAGGTTCGTTTTGTAAGTTTATATTGATTTAAATCTGATAAAAAGATTGTCTTCTCTTCTTGCGATAATTTTCCATTATTATAAAAAATAAACTGCATTGTATCCAACCTAATACAACATGCGATCATTAATTCATTTCTGAATATCAATAAATAAATATATGCATTATTTGTTTTTTACATTTTCTTTTGAACACAGTAAGGTTTTTTAGTTGACATAACGTTAAAAAATGCTGTACATTGTAAATCTCTGATTTTTGAACTATTAAATTCGAATCATAATTACTTCTTGGGTAATTAGGCTGACAGTGAAAGGATTTTCAAAATTTTAATTAATTTCAAGCTAATCAAAGTTGTAAAGTTTTTCTCTTAATAATATCGGTGTATATTATAAACATAAATTATTTTAACCCCATAAAAAAATTGCTGTTCATTGTTATCAAGTGGGTTTTTTTTTTAAAGTGGCAATATTCGCACTAATATTTGATTTTTTCCCTCCTTTTTTTAAAAAAAGAAAATTAATATTCATTATGTAGCATCTCATGCAAATAATTTTTACGATTTTAATCGATATTGAATTGCTGATAAGAATTGCCTTGTTTAATTTTGGTGGTGGCTTTCATAGTACGAATTTTTATTTTAAAAATTAGTAAATTTTATTTTCTGATTTCAAAAATATTGAATTTTCAAGACTAACTGACGTACTTTTGTTTAAAATATCTCGAATTTTGTATTATCTATCTATGATTTTATGAATCTGTAAACTTGATTTAGAAACGACTGCGAAATAACATTGTTGAGGTACAGTCGATAATTTAATAATACTTTCAAATAAATAATATTATCACGCTAAGAAGTCCTGAATTAGAAGTTAATTTTTTTCTGATTTCTTTTCTGTTTATCAATAAAATATAGATACTCTTGTTTAATTTCTATAGTAAACTTAAATGTTTTATTCTTTTTAGTCCCTATAATATTATAAAATTCTTTAAACAAAAAGTTTAGGAAAAGATTTAGAATAATTCAAAGACTATAAATCAGCAACACATTAAAAATTTCCGTTTCGATCATACTTCGGGACCGGAGGGTTCCAGGTTCGAGACACGATAACACCATAAAATCCTTATGTAAGTGGGTCTGCTAACGTTCAGTCCGTCAGTGGCAAATTTCCCCTTGCTATTGTGGTACATAAATTTGGAGAAGGGGATATGTCTCCGTCATGTGATCGTGGTTCAAAATGATGAGGTTCATTCCGAAATAATCCTAATATTTCTTTAAAACGGATTTTTATGTAACCAAATTAAACTGAACAATGAGCTCTTGAGTGCCTTTTTATTTTTGTCTATTAGCGGCTTTTAATGATCAATTGGCCCGCCTGGTTCGTATTTTAAATCTTTCGTGCATGTTGCTCAACAAAATACAAACAAAACCCCAACAAAATATTTTCAAACATCAACTGTGTTAGACATAAAAACCTTGTTATTTTAAAGGCCTGATACCGCTTCTTTTTATTGTGTACATGAACCTTCTTAATGATGTCAAGATTAATGATATCACAAGGTCATTATAAACTTAAGTATCTAAGTAATCTGTTTCAAATTGCACGTTGTTTTTCAAAGTAGAATAACTCCACTTTTTGATATTTGAATATTTTTTTCTCGGCTTCTAACAATAGAGGAAATTCACGTAGTTAAATGTGTCTAGAAACAATGAAAACGTTTTTAATTTAACTGTGACAATGAATTTGGGTATTGAAATTATAGAAAAAAAAAAGTTTATAAATTATCAAAATTCGGGGGGGGGGAATTGCATTATCTTGATATTACTAAAGAGAGATTTTTTTTTTTTTAACAATGGGAAAATCTGTTTTTCACGATAATATTTTTAAAAAATACTATGGAAAATGTCAAAATTTTGCTGACATTTTTATTAATTAAAACGCTAATAAAAATTTCATTAAAAAAATCGCCTCGAATGCACATTTTCACCCACCAAAATATATATATGTGCCGAGTTCGGCAGCTTTAGATCAAGAGGTCCGTCTTGTAAAGCACCAAAATACACACATTCTTATTTATTAATAGTATAGAGGTCTGTATATAATTTTGTCATTAATGTGCGAATCGTGATTCAAATGCAACATTTCTGATATTGTACTGTATAGATAGATCATGGTAATATTACTTTACAAATTACTAGGGAAAATGTCCGTGTTGTCCCTGAGCCTAGATGCCCTAAGCAATGCTTATTCTGTTTCATAGTTAACTATCCTAACCAGATATGCTTGTTAATCTATGTTTATTGTTTCTAACATAAAGGAATCAGTGATTTCGTTTGTGGAAAAAGTTGTCTTTTTTACATTCTCTCTCTCCTCTATATTTGTGCCTCTATAGTAAAAGGTCATTTATTAAGATATTTAAAAAAATATTAAAGATTTTCTGTCTTAGTTTAACAATTTTTATGTTTCCTAAGATATCAGTTTCCAAACTGTTTCATATTGAGCTCCGTCTGTATTTCAATTTCTGTAATAAATTGTTTGTGGATATCAAAGTGTGAACAAGACTTATCTGTTAAGCAGTGGCGGAACTCGAACTAAGCAGTTGCCTAAGACCGCTAGGCAGAGAGGGGGAAAGGTGCAAGCAGATGGATTAAAAGCCTCTATTTTTCTACTTGCCAAATTAATAATTTTTTAAAAATTCACTACAAAAAATGTATTTTTGTAATATTTTAATGAATTATAATATATTAGGATAATATTAACACTTTATCAAGTATAATTATTCAAATTCTTATATCACGTTCACTTAGTTAATTATTAGAATATTTATAAAACCGAAAATTTGCTTTAATAATATTGCATACGTAGATGTCGATTTAGAATCATAATAGATATATAGAAACTAAGTTAATGAAATAAAAAAATATTAACCTAATAAATATTAACTTAAAATAAATCATTGTCATGCTAAAAAATGTTGAAATGCGAAATTAAATTGACTGTTTTAATTAAAAGACAGTTAGTATTCCTTTAAGCAGAATTTATCAAGATCTAGTATAAAAAAATAAAACGTTATATAATAATAGTAGTTATATAAATAACCTTTTTAATTCTATAATCATATATTCATATATAAAGTAATAACTCAACTTATAGCTGTAACTGATTCAGGATTTTAATTTTCATAGCAGATTTTGCTGTTTATTCGAAAGCTTTCAAGAGAGAAAAAGAAATAAAATGGATATTATTGTTTTAATAGAGAAAAAAAAATGTTTCGTATCGTATTTCAATACTTTATAAATAAATAATAATCCAATGAATTAGTTTTATTGAGTTCAAAGAACGTTTAAAAAATACGTTACGCAACGACGAACTTCGTCAGCTATAAAACGCATAATCATGAATCTCCTGACCTAAAAAAAGGGATTTCGTGAGCTATCGATTATTGATGAGGGTCAATAGCATCAGGTGCATCTGCTTTTTGATTTACCGTTTTCTAGTTTATTTGTAGCATCGGTGGTTCAGTGGTAGAATGTTCGCCTGCCACGCGGGCGGCCCGGGTTCGATTCCCGGCCGATGCAATTCATTTTTGCTTCATATTTTTATTATGTTGAAGGAATAGATTTGAAATGCCGATATATTTTTTAAAAATTAATCATTAAATTTTATTCTGGATTTTTTAAAATAAATATTTAGTTATATTGTGCAGTATAATGAAGTGAAATCTGTTTAATTGCTTTGTTATAATTTTTTGATTTAATTCCAAAAGATTAAAAATTCACTCCAATTTTATTTTATTTCACTGGTAGTTATAAACGAAGTCTCGATTATTTAACTGTTATTTATATTTATTCTAGAAATTAGAAGTGCTTGTTGTTTGTATTCGTATATTGTCTGCTTTCGACGACCAGTATTCGCCCATCATATCAATAGTATAACTGTAATCGTGTCAACCTATTTTGATTAACTACATCTGATTGTACCAGCAAACAAGGATAAAACGTACTTATATAATTTAAAATATGACTGCGCGGTAATCTAGAAAACATTTTAATGGTGGGCTATACTTACAAAATAGCGAATAAAGTTGGCAATATCGTTCCAGTTGTTAAAGTTAGAGATGGATTTTTTTATGAGGGTGCCGCAATAGATCTATTAAGGAACTTTAATAAATAAATAAGTTTATTTTTAATAAATTTTATATATAAGTTTGTAAAAATTACAAATTTTACAAATTATAAAATATTAAGATAATATTAATATTTATCAAATATCATTGGTCACATTCTTTGTTTCAGTACGCCGTTCACTTTGTATTAGATTATGTACGAACACCAAAAATCTGGTTCAGTAATAATGTTGTGTACAAACGTAGATGATGCCAGTCTGGAATTATAATAAATAAATAAAAACAAATACATTTTCACAAAGTTAATAAAATACAAACATTAATTTAAAATAGCACATTAACATGATAAAAATGCTTGAAATGCCAAACTTAATTGACCAGTTTATTAAAAGAAGGACTGATAAAATGCACAGCCTAAAGTCATAAAATAGAGAAATCCGACATAGACCAATGATGATATTTCTAGGGATACTGAAATTTTATATGATAAAAAAGTGGAGAAATCGGCACTGTGGTTATGAATGGGAGTCTCTGCCAAGATTTTTCTCTCATAGAGAGTATGCAAAGAAGTTATTAATCATCATTATTAATATTATTTGAAAAGCAGAGGAATTAGAAAGAAGACAATCATTGATGATACATCTTAAATTCATTAGCTTTCATTTAAAATAAAAATCGGCGAAATCGAATCAATAATTCGAACTCAGGAATTGGATCTTTAGTTTTGCCAGATATTTTAAGTATATAGATTTTAGAAAAAAAAATTTCATTAGTTATTCTGTTTTAAAAATATATCTTCAGATCAAGTTTCGAATATTTTAATGATACTGCTTTGAACTCTTGTGGTTATGGGATAAAAGGGGCTTTGAAACTAATGACTGAACTGTACGCTTTGGTTTTGATGTCTAAAAACCAAATATTGTGAGTGGTATCTTTATAATTTTCGTTTTGTGAATTTAATATTTTTCAAGTTTGGATTAAAAGTCGAGAGCGCTCAAGGGTCGCGTAATAAAAGAAAAGGTGTGTTCTTTAATACCTTAACATTACTCTTGAGATTTTCCAAATTTTTTTATAAACTAACTAGAAGTAAAAGTTTGAATCAAATGTAGTGGCTTTTATTTGACTCTATCATTTTCAGTGATTATCAAATGTCTTAATAAAAATTAATAGAGATAAATGAATTCAATATTTGAGACTAATCTATTCCCTGAATTCATTCATTTATTTTCGTGATTGAAAATTTGTCTCCTGATTTATTCCTATTTTTCTCTTGCAGTTTTGTTAAATATTTATTAAGTGTCATTGTCATCTGCAGTGTGATATACTGCTCGTATGAGTATTGTTTTTTTATCGTAATCAATCAATTTAAGAATGGACCAGTATTTTTAAAAATCTAGTTATATCATTAGATATCTTGAAGCTTCTGGATTATGTTAATGAAGAAGTAATCATTGACTGCTTATAATATAAACACATTCTAGAATACGGTAATTTAAGTCTGGTGGAATGGAAAAATAACAGATAAGAGCACAGATAGACTGGCAAGCGTTATTTCTTGATTTTGAAGACAGCATTTATGAATGAATTGCTGATAGGAGAGAACAGATTTGTTGTTGTTGTTGTCGTGTCTATGCATACAGTGCTAGTGCAAAAGATTAGAGTCCTCCAAAAGCCAAATTTGTTGTTTGCAGGGCTAATATATAAATATTTGCCCTTACAATGGCAGGATAATTAAAAGTATTTCCAAAACGTCAAAATATGTGTGTCTCAATCATCATTAGTATAAATCTATGAAGACAAAGAATATTCATCTAAAAAGATCAATCCCTGAAATGCGACATTAGGGGTAAAAAAATAATATAAGACGAGGCTTTATTTTCAAAGAAATACGGTGATACAGTGATTGACTTTTTCAAAAACATTTTATAAGTTTCTACCAAACAGTGCTCTTTTTTTTCTATACATTACTATATTTTTTTAAGTCGACTAAAAATTACTAAATCACAAATACCTGAGGATTGAACTATTTGACCTAAAAATTAATTTTTATGTTTTGATGTAAAATTTTATTTTACTTTAAACCTGCATTTTACGAGAAAAATGAAATTAGAATATTTAATTCAAAATGAAATGCTATATTTTTTTAATATATTATTTCAAAATGAAATAATATATTCTTTCAATTTAAAGCATCGCCATTTAATAAAGCCAGCAAAAATTTAATTTTTGTAATATGAAAACTAGCCCATTAGAACATATGCTATTGCATATATTCTAATGTGCATTTAATTCTTATATTCTTGCTTATAAGAGAGATTCTTTTGCAATATAAATAATTAAAAACTAGTTCGTGACGATTAATGTATGCAGTACATAAAAACTATGAGAAATCGAATCGTTAGTGAATGACGCCGTATTTTCTTTCACATCCTATAACTATAGAAGTTCTTTGAAAAGGGGGGAAAAAGCTCTCATTTCAAATACAGAGTTACATGACTCAAAATATCGAAATTTAATGTTTAAAGAAAATTCTGCTCAAATAAATCAATTACCTTTAAAGAAATTAGATTCATATTTAAAATTGTAGAATTGCGCATAATGATATATGCTTTCTAATTTTTCTTCGTTTTTAGTCATTGACTATTAAAACAATGACTTTAATAGTCATTGACTATCGAACCATTAACTATTTCCCCTATTTATTTCTAATTACATTGTTTCTCTTGATTGGAATAGCCTCATGGCTTGTCTGTGGTGATTACTGCCCCAGCTGTGTTTAATTTCACCGCCCCTGCATGTCCTGAACGTCATCTGGCAGCTGCAGAAGCTTTAGGTAAAATAATTTCGTTCATATTACTTCGAATTATCTATCTATCTATATAATAACGTACATCGCACAAAAATCCCTCTCATTACTTATTATCGAATGGCCATAGTAAAATGTAAACAAACTATGGTACGAATTTCAGATTGGATGTTTTTACAACTGCATCGACAATACTTCAAATAAAGCAGAAAAATATTATTAGAAATGTTTTGAAGAGGGTTCGCTTTGTCACCAAAAAGTCTATTTAGTTAGAGGAATGAAAATACAACAGAAATCGAGAAACAGACTTCAAATAAAAAGTGTAATCGAAAAAAAAATAATCTTAACCGTCGCCAGATGGATAATCTCTATGACTTGCTTACAAAAATGATCTTTTTACTATCATAAGACTCAAATATCACCTTTCTAATTATATCAATTCTATTTCCTACAATTTCCCCCCTAAATTTAATCATTCAATTTGATACTTTATTGATAATAATGTTTTTAAATGTTCTGAAAGTATTCAAACACATCCATCGAAACATTCAGTCACGTGCTTTTGTTAATCATTAACTCTATAATAGGATCTTCATTTTCGTTTAACTTATCAATACATCATATGTAAAATTATAATTTGCAGTAAGTTAATTCAATTTAATTGGATTCGCGTTTCCAGTCGTATCAAACAACAATGTAAATTTTTTTAACAGGCTAAAAAATAATTAATCTGGACTAGCAAACTGGTCACCAAAAGCGGCTGGTATCATGATTAACTGTCCAAATCTTATTTACGATGTTTAAAATACAATCTTACCTTCCTATTCGAAGAAACATGGACTGCAATGCTGAATTCTAAGGAGGTTGTCCCCTGTGTATGGAGGAAATGCACGTTAAATATGTATAGTCAGGCATGCAACCATGTAGAATGATAGCATGTACTGATAAATTTATTATGATATTTTATGATTACCGATGGAGTATTTCTAGGAAGACTGAAAGTCCGTAATTGCCTTTTCTAAAACTGTTTCTTGAATAACTTGATAAAAATAATTTTAACACGTTAATCGCCACAACTTAAAATCTTGTTTGAACCTGCTGGTCACAAGAAACAGCCGATTCATTATAGATACAAGCGCGTGAAATATGTGTGATTCAAATAGCTGAAACAAATAATTACCAGTGAGACATAGTTGCTTCAGTGGCGATTAAACCTGACCAATGTTGGCAACAAAATTTCACATTTCCTGCATCCGACATTCTTTTAAGGTATGGCAAAATGGTTATAAATGCTTTAGACCACAATCGAATAATGATGGGCGTCCTATCATAATAGGAAATTAAATCTTTCAAAAATTGTTTGCTGGAAATTAATTATATGAATGCTTGTTGCAGGAATGGATGTTACAAATGCGAAGCGAGAAGATGCTGGTCGGATATTGGCCGAAACTGTGAAGAATTACATGTATGATTTGGGTATAGAGAATGGCCTGGACGGACTGGGATTTACCTCGGATGATATTCCCGCACTTGTAGAGGGAACACTGCCTCAGGCATGTATTTTATTTGGAATTTTTTCAGCCTTATTTATTTAAAAAATTACAAAATCTTTCGTTGATGACAAGCACATAATTTACTGCATTCTTTGGCAGTTTATGACCATCTTTAACAGTTTAGAGTTGGCTATATTGACACTATTGCAGAGTATAAGTATTAATACTTTCCTCTGCTTGTAATCAAAAATGAAAATCGAAACAAACAATGCTACCATCCATTCTTTAAAAAAATACTTACTTTTATCGGTATTCTCTAGCAAAGAAACTGATTTTGCGCTGGAGAAAATAAAAACCTTAAACACTTTAATAATTAACAAGAATTTGCTAGGTGTTCTCACCTAGCATCATGTTGCATTGAGAATGCATTATGATGCATCCCTGGGTTCTGTTGAAATAATAAAAGCCAACAATATATTGTTCCAGAACAAAATCTTTTAAATTTCAAATTCAGAAAGTAGTTATAACAATTTATTAGTTTTATTCCCCCCATAGTATTGCAAATTCTTTTACACATAAATACTCACAACTATCATAAAGACAAAAAAATCTCTATCCTAATTGAAATTTGAAATCAATGATTTAAAAAGGAAGGAAATGAAGAATCCGCCCTTATCAAGGATCTACTTCAAGCACGGATTCAAACCAAGGATTTCTGCTCTGAGGGGTCTGACTTCGTCAAAGTATTGACTCGGGTCACAAGGGATCAATGCTTAGACGGAAATCGGATCTCTCACAGAAAGAAAAAAAAAATCCCTGCTTGAAGGACATACTTGATCAAGCTTTCAGGGTGGATTCTTCATCTTCCTTTTTATTCCATTTAAATCATTGATTTCATTTATGTTTTAAATAGAGCAGCATTAGCGCACTCTAAATACATTGTGTATTTCTTTTAATAGTTTTGACTTGCGAAATATTTAATTTCATAAAAATCGCTTTCAATTACGATCTACCAACTAAAAATTAAAGTTATTCTTAATGTATTAGCGTGCTTTCTCTCATGATTTCCTGTGAATCATAGGCGAGTCACATGGTAGCTTACATGTTAAAATCCAGGATGGCAAGAAAGTATGCTTCCAATTTGTTCAGAAAATGCAAGAGTTTAAGCTTGAATTCAACTGATTTATAATTGCCATGAATTAACTTTAAAATTATTGGCCCTTTTTGTGCAATCCAACCACATAAGACGGGGAGAAATACAATTAAGACAATGAAGGTGTTTTTTCCGTCTGAGAAAACCAAAAATTATAATTATTCCCAGTCAATGTTATTTTACTAATTTTTTTCCTCTCTTATATAGCACCGTGTCACAAAACTGGCTCCACGAGAACAATCCAAGGAGGAACTTGCTCATTTGTTTGAATACTCAATGACAGTTTACTGAAACAAAAAATTTCTACACAATTTTTTAAATGAAATGAAAATCTTTATTATGAAATAAAAAGTATTTTTACACACGTTCAAGTTTGAATAAATATTACATTACAAAATGAGTACCATGCATTTGAATGTCTGCCCTTTCAAGTAGTAATAAATAAACAAGGTCTCACCCAAATGCATCATAAATACTGCTTTTCTTTTTTAATATTTTACAATAAACAGGTCATAAAATTGTTAAAACTTCAATTCAACAGTTTCAAATGTTTTGTCCAATTGACTACTTACAATGCTAAATTCGAATTTTGCAAGAAACTCAAACAAAAAATTTGCATTATAGGAACGTACATTTGTTCATGTTTCACCGATACATAGAAAAATAATTTTCCAATTTTCTTGTCCTTTTTCTAATATTTTTTGGCCATATGAAAACAAATGCAATATTTCATGAAATTTTTGGAGGAATCGAGTTTTTGCTGTCCATGGTTTTACAGTATGTGTGCTTCACGCATCAGACTCTGGGGTAAACAGTGATAGCTGTCGGTGAAGTTAGCATTTTTGTCCTCAGACATTGTCTTCAAGAGATTCTGAGATTGACAGTTCAAGGAACAGGTACCATGCCACTGGGCGTGCTTGCTGACATGAGACTGGAAAAGTAAAAAAGTTAAGGTCAGATACCAAATCAAAATACTAGACTATAAACTTTAACACATAAATAAGTACAGAATATTTTAAGTATAAAATTACATTATAGTGGAAGATATGATCAGATAAATTTATACAAGTTTAAAAACTAATTTGTAACTATTGTTAGGAAGAGGGATCCCCCCTCCAAGCTATTCATATATAAAGTACAGGTAAATACACATTTGCTTTTCTAAACATACACCATGAAAATGTTTATAATACTACATAAGAATTTTTTTTTTTGGTTATGTTATATGAAAAAAACCAATTTACTAAAAAAAAAATTTTTTTTTAAAGCTGAAAAAAGAATTAGTTTTAAATTTTAAATTCATTATTATAAATATTATGGAATCTTAAATTATATCCATTTTATATTCACTACCAGATCACACCATGTGTTTGGAGTCAATTCTAATGAAATGATTCACTAAATTTATAAGTTCTGAAAATGTATGAAATTTTACATTAAAATTTTGTCAAGCATATAAAAGAAAACTAGTATATTTAGGAGGCAAATAAATTATTATAAAATTCAATCTTTGTAAAGATGAAACAAGTTAAAAGTGAGTTAAGAATATATATATGATTTTATTAAGCTTAAATCTGAAAATACGATGTAACTCATTATGCCAATTTGCTCACTCATAACTTTATGAACTACCAGGTATAGAAATTTAAAATTCACTCATTTTATTTCATTATTAATGGCTTTTTGGAGCTATCAAAAATTACTGCAGATATTCAGAATTACCAATTGAATTACATTACAGAATCGTATTCTAGTATATCTATTAAAAAGATAAGCTTACTGTCTTTGAAAATAGCTTTAAACAATGACTTTTGGAGGGGAGAAAAGGGTGGTGGTGCTCAATTTTTTTTCCATGCATTCTTTTAACAATTGCTAGCAAATGATTGATAATACTTACTGCTTTGACATCTCTTCTCCACATGCTTCCACACTGCCCATTACATGTTGGGCATGGTCTGTACATTGCATATCCACCGCACTCGCTGCAGTCGAGGCTTACGTGGTCATCATACCAGCTGACGCCACAACTGCAAAGAAATCAAGTATTCATTGTTATAAAAGCAGAAGGAAGGAATAAATTTAATAAATGACAAAAGAATTTAAGGATTAAAAGTTTCAAGGTATACTTTAACTGCCTCTCCGGCTCCCTACCCCACCCACTTTTGTATTTTGTTTTCTATTGATTAAAATGATATACTATTTATACAAATTTAGAAGCAAATTCTGAAATATTCAGTTATTTTAGATTTTAGGAAGCTAATAGAATAAAGATATATATTTTAATTTTAAAAGCCATTATTTAAGAGCTATATGACAAGTTTGTTTCGACATTTAATATGAATATGCAGCATTTGTTAACTCCTATTAGCTATGAAACATTAAAAATTGTTATCAAACAATATTATGCTCCAGAAATAGCAGACAAAACAATTTAAAAGATAGATCATTCTGAAGAATATTGCTAACGAATGCAATTTATAATTTGGAATAGATTGTCACAAAAATTGCATATGGGCAATGCAATTCATCAGCATGTAATACACTTGTTTTGACTAAGTCCGATTCATTGCTAGTTATATAAAAATATTGCTTCTGGTAAATTTAAAGAATTAAACATCAGTAATTAGCTAATCCTCTTATCACAATGGAGACTATCGTCCTTGTTTCATAAGTGTGAAAAAGTTCATGGTCATTTAAATTTATTATTATGCAATTGGCAGCGCCAGTCTGGTCTGGTCGCTACTGTTTATACTTGTCCTCTCCCATTTCAAAGGAAATAGATTATTAAACTGCACACGTGATAAATCGGATGATGTCTAGGTCAAATATTTTTGCTAAGAGGTACTGAAACTTTTGCAACAAAATTTGAATAGTTAATATAATAAAGTTTTTGCCAGCTTTAAATTTCGATATTATAATTTTATGTTCACTTGATGGACTGCAAAAATATCGAACTATAATTGAATTTAAAAAATTTTCTGACAATTTTATTTCGTTAAAAGATGCTTTTCCATTAATATTGGCCTTGGCAATGTACTGAATTGCCTTGGCAGCAATGTAAAATTAAAATGTAAAAATTCAGGTAATTCATTTTGGACAAGCAGAACTTGGCACCAAAAAATACCGTTCCGTTTCAAATCCAATCAGAAGAGTTGCAACTGCAGTTTACTAGATAAGCAATTATCAAATGCTTCATTTTAATGTTAATTAAAAAAAAATGCCGAATTCAGCAGAAATTATCCCTTTGCAGTCGAATGTCTTCTCTCGGTCACCATGGAAGACGGTGCATCATTGACATTTTAATTTAATTTTAATTGTTAAAAATACCTACAGAATGTTAAAATGTAGCTTTATTTTTCAGGGAAATTCAATTTAAAACAAATATATATATATATATTTGGAGCAATAAACAAGTCCATATATTAAATGAATAATTATGATTCAAATTACCTTTCCGACTGCAAAGGGTTAAATATTGTCCCATTGACTTTCAGTATCTCAAGTTTTAATATAAATATTTGCCATACTTAATTTAAAGAAATATTTAGAAAAAAAAAATTGCACCCTTTGACTATGGTATCCGAGTATGGTTTGTGCATCGAATTATCGTATTTTTAAACTTACAATATAAAATTAAGCTATTCAGACAAATTCGATACATAAATGAAAACATAAGTCCGTGTCGTCTAACTATTTACAGAAGCACAGTACAGAGGTTTAATTAAGGAATTTGTTCAAAATTAAGTTTTATAAATAAAAGATAATTATGAATCAAAGCTCAAAATAAATTTATCGTTTTTCCGCGTTCCTATTTCAATTTTTTTTAAAATATCGCGTAGTAAAATATTTCAGTATCTTAAGAAAAATTTAAATTTGCTACAATCTCTGCCACATAATCCACGAAAATAAATGAAAGATTTTACGAAAACATCGAAAAAACTCACTTGGAACATGAGTTGTAAGTTCGCCTCAATCCTTCCAAAGTCAGCATATCTGAACAATCGTGCACGGTTTGGTTGTTGAGATTTTGGTCTTCATTCTCGAAATCCCCGCTGCTCGCGTCAAACTCCTGCTTCTCGCTCAACTTGTTATTCATTCGTTGAAAACGCATTTTGTTAGACTTTGAATCTGCAAGGAAAAAAAAATTCATTACAAAATATGGACAATGAAATTTTTACAATTTCAATGCAACTGTTTTATGAAAATTATTGCAATAAAAGAATATGAAATTAAGTAGTTGCAATTAACTTCTACCTTATTGCTTTCATAACACTATAGAATTTTCTGACATACAAAGATCAAACGAAATAAAAATATAAACTCAATATTTCGCTCAAATTACAACTACTGCAATTTGGATAAATGAATAACAATTTTGCAATTGTTTGCCAATAGACCCATACAACCTTTTAACCATGGCTAAATCAGTATGTTGCAAAAGATCAATAATAACTTTCTAACTTCAAAGTTTTAAATCGCTAATTATTCGGTATTTATTAATAGGTTGAATACTTTGAACGGAAGCTAATTTGAATGCAACACTTCAATAAACAAGATTAACATAAAAACCAGCGGAAATCCCCATATGTATGTTGAAAGCGCGAGAATTTAATTACAGAGTTGATTTAGCGCGACCACTAGACAAGAGTGAACTCCAGCTACAGATAGGTCCAATTATTTTTTAATAAAATGGACTACTATATATATAGGCAAAACTGTGATCTAATATATATTAATTTTTGTTCGTATTTTATGCGCTGCGTATCGTTCATCCATTTGCGATGAGACGGTCAATTTGCACTTGCGCAAAAGTTATAGACACAGTACAATTAATATATCTAAAGTCAAAAAAATAGAATAAATGTTTTTTATACTTCTCATTTATATATCATTCAATTTCAATGAATATATTCAGTGTCGGCAAGAAAATAAATATTCTTTCTATTATTCCTAATTAAACAAGATAGCTATTTCAAATTTCAAGCGATATTTCCAAAAATATTTCTTCTGCGGCAGCAACGTGCCGGGCACCAGCTAGTAAAATAATATTTAAAAAACAAAAATTATAAACTGATCTTATGAGATCTCGAAAATAGAACTAAAAATTCATGTAAAAATCCGGATATTATAGCTGGATGGCTGAAAACAGAGGCATCATGAACTGATCTTATTATATAGTAAATTCATTTAAATCTTTCTTACCATGCATAATTACAAGCTTATCCAAATTTTATAAAATAAACTACCACCAGAACAGATATACAGGAACCAAGCAATCAAGTTTCTTTCCAATTTTCCAGAAAACGCGAGAACACAGTTGAATATACACACTTTCTCTGAAAGTGAAATCGCGAAAGAAAAGTCATTAAGAATTTTCCGTGTCAAATCCACACACCTAGTACGTCATTAAGAGTAAAGAGAAAGCGCTACATCATCTACGTCAGAATGACATTTCCTTCCAAAAAACGGCTCTGTACCATCCTGAACAATCCATAGGTTCCCACCCACTATAAGCAGCATTAAAAAAAAAAAACGATAGGGATATTTTCGTCATTCGATTGTGTATGGATTTCTGTCCATTTTCTTCATCGCCATCGTGACATTTCCTAACACAAAACTTCATTCATGATAGCACGCAAGTTTATTTTCTTTCCTCCTATTTTTTTATACCACAAAACAGGCAATTTATTCAATAAAGTATAATCGGACCATCCATGTCGGATTTATAAATGAACATAAAGGATGTAGGACAGTCTGGTGAATTTTCAAGCAGACTATCTGGGACAGGCTAGAATTGGCATATTGTCTCCTTTAGAACAGTCCTGCCTTTCGAGTCCGGGCCGAATATGGCGCCACAGCAATAAAAAACATATCTTGCAGACTTGAATGATTCAGCAATGTATTCATGAACTTGAATGATAGTATCAATTCCTACAGAAGCCTCATGGGTTACCGCGGAGGCCAAATTTTAATCCTTTGCACTCGGATGGTGCTTCTCGCTCACCATTTAAGAAAGTGCATCATTTTGACGTTTTATTTTAATTTTGATTGTTAAAAACAATCCGATTGGAATGGTAAACATGTAGATTAATTTTTCAAAAAAATTCGACTTAAAACAATTATGTATATTTTTATAGCAATAAATAAATCTCATTAGGTGAATAATTATGCATCGAATTACTTTTTCGAGTGCAAAGGGTGAACTGTACGCCAAAATTCTGAAACAGATATGCTTCTGTGGCGACACAAAGTCTAGACAATCCTTGAGAAAAAGACTTAAAACATCACAATGGTAAGATGTTCGATCTTTATCACGTGTTTCTAGCAAAATTTGAATATCAATACCCCCCCCCCCCCCCCAAAAAAAAAAGATAAACCGAAACACATTTGTGATAACAAAAGAGGAAAGGAGATGGATTCTCGAGGAAACAATCCGAAAGAAACTTGGATCTTAAAAGGAAGCTTAATCGACAAGCGATTGCAAATAACACGAAAATAAGAAAATGTTCCATATATTTGATAAAAAAACTGATTTGTAATTCAAGAGCTTAATAAATAAAATTCATTTTTTTTTTAACAAATCCTCTAAGTCCCGAGGATCAATTTGCAGACCTTAGCGTTTCGTTGAATTTCAAATTCAATATCCATCTAACTCAGTTATTAAAATGAATAGTGCAATTACAATCGTCGCATTAAAATTCATTCAAGATTTTAAGGATAAACAACACAGTTGATTACTGCCGCCAGCAACGCATGATTTCGGCAAAAAATTTCCCGCTTCACGGTAAAACTGAGGATGCATTCCGTCTAGACGGAAATATCGAACCGAGATAGTAGTCTCGATAGGAAACGACGCCCGCGCGAACATCCCGGGCATGACATTTGAGAATTCCGAAACACTTGCACAAATCTCGGAAAGTGCTCTTTCCCGAACTGTCAAAAATCTCAAAAGAATTTCAACAACTGAACATCTGCATTATTTAAAGTTTGAACTTTGCCATTTGAATGATTCTCGTAATATTATTTTAGGAATGGAGACTTTGGAATCAATGTTGCGAACTCAAAATTCTGAGAACTATATGGAATTCTAGTTTTAAAAATATTGTCATAAATTACAAAATGGCGGCTAAATATGTAATTTTTTAAAAATAAAATTTGAGAATTCCGAAACATACAAATCTCAAAAGTGCTCTTTCCCGAACTGTCAAAAATCTCAAAAGAATTGCAACAACTGAACATCTGCATTATTTAAAGCTTGAACTTTGCCATTTGAATTATACTCATAATATTTCAGGATCAGAAGACTTTGGAATAAATGTTGCAAACTGAGAATTCTAGTTTTAAAAAAATCTGAAACTATATGGATTTCTAGTTTTTAAAAAAATCGTCATAAATTACAAAATGGCGACTAAATATGTAACTTTAAAAAAATCAAATTTCGTAAATTTAAACTAGAATTTCTCATCATATATTTAAAATTCACCAACAGTGAGGTTTTTTTTTTTTTTTTTTTTTAAATCTGATGTCTGAATATATATCAGAAAAACAACATTTGACACATTGACTGCCGTATCATTCACATTCGAATGTCAACTAAAGTTCTCAGTCAATGTAGAATTTGATGCAAGTAGAACAAGCTAATATTTTGTTTATGTTTCCTTTTAATACGTTCTTCCGCTTGCGAATCGCCTGTGATTCCTAAATACTATCTAATTAGATATTATCTTATTTACTATAATACAAAGAACTAAGTAAACATCTTATTAGATAGTGGTTCGAATCACAGGCATCAATCACGTTAATGTGTTTGTTGCCTCTTAACTTGACACAACTTAAATATTATGAAAATGTGAATCGAAATAACGCTATTCAAAAATGGTATTCCAAAAAATATAAATACTCTGAATAAATATTAATTGTTTATACAACATATAGAATTTCACAACTCCAGTTAATTTATAATCGGTTATCACTGCATTGTAAGGATTATTTTGATGGAATTCGTGTGAACAGATGGATTGGGCAAAACAAAAGCACTAAGGGTTTTTTTTTTTTTTTTTTTTTTTACCTCCTTTTGCTAGATCTTTTTTTTTCTGCAATATTTTGATTCAGCGTAAGTTACAGTCAGTGAGATATTAAAGCGTATTTTAATAGTATGCAAATAAAACGCTAATTAATACACTTAGAGATGTTCGCAACGTCAGTGGTCAGTTTTATCAGCGGTGTTATGATCAAAATGATCAATAGTACGAAACTTTGCCATTCTATATTTGCATTAATTTGTTTTAACAAAGCTGATATACATTAATTTTTTAAACTATGTACGTCTGCATTTACACTGATGATGTAATAAAATAATTCTAAACAAACATTCCATCCGAATTAGTATCCCATACATTTCAAAATGCAAAATCATGTCAAATGAATTCGTAATTTCAATATCTAATGAATGATATAATTCATCAATAATAATATTAAATCAATCATTGCGATAAAAATTTTATAGAAGCAATCAACTTTTTATAGCTTCAACATTCGACAAACATGCAACAATTAAAAGTGATAAAATAATCTGTTTTTCGCATATTTCCAGTATATCAAAACTGAAAAAATTATGCCGTTTTTCCTTGCCCTTCGATATACGGTTACAATTACCATCACACTTAAAAATCCATCAACTCATCTCACTTAGCCAGCTGATTTCTAGTTCAATAAAAACATTTTTAATTTTCCCCAGACGAGGAAAATTTTTCACACAATTGGCTTCTAAATTTAGAAGACTGGATCTTTTAGATTCTCCGCTACAGGAAAAATATTTGAAAACAGAATCTAATTTTGAATGAAAGAAAATATGAAGGAAGATCCAGGCTAAAATGAAGGACAGTGTTATTGAAACCTAAGTGTTATTGAAGTGTCAAGAGTCAAAACACCTTTAAAATAAGTCAAGATCGTAGTGAAAATAAGACGACGTATTTGTCAAATTCCTGTTAATGAACTTTGTATATTTTCTACAAACGCAATTGCACTGAATATATACTTACGTCATAAAATAACAAATATGAGGAAACGGCAGGGCATACAATATTCAAAAATACTCAAATAAGAATTCCCAGATAAACTAGAAAAAGTTCAATTACGAATTTTTATCGACTTATAACTATAGTTCTTACCCGATTATTTTTTTAACAAGAACTATAATTCTATTAAATTCTATGTTAACTCTATTCTATATTGAATTCTATTTTAATATAAATATCTAACTTAATTTTCAGTTGCAACATTCCTATTTTGTAAAAATCAAACAGCCTGGTTTCATAATAATACACTACATAGAAAAATTAAAAGTTTTAAATGCATTAAAATCAAACTTATGTGCCAAAACATTAAATTTACTGAACTGAGGAATTAAAAAGTTACACCACTGCAATAGTGTCAGGGGAATTTAATTGCAACTTCGTAGGGGGGGGGACTAAAAACCACACAAAAACCAAACCGCATTTCATTTTTTTAATGACCTAAATCCAACTTTTTTCGAAATCTGGCACCCATTTCGGATAGTAATCAAATTCTACAAAGAAATGGATATCTTCTTGCTAATACACTTAGAGATATAGCACAGAATATGGAAGGTTTCCGTATTTTAGATACAATACGGAAACTTAATTAACGCACCAAAATCCAAACTCGGCGAATACTTATTTGTGGTTTCACTGACGCGAGGGAAAAACCACAGCCTTTCCGGCGACATCGTCAACAAACCAAATCTAGTGTAAGAAAAGTGGTTAAGTCAAAAGCTTAAGGGCGTATTTCGAATAAAGAATGAAACTTTTTGAATCATACATAACATAAAACAATGTGTCCCAATTGTTTCCGAATGAATCATTCTTTCATTAAACGCATTTTCTGTATATTCAGAATGGGAAATCAAAAATTGTGACTGGTTATTCTCCTAACGCAAGGAAAACTAGGTAAAAGACTAAACTGTTCAAGTTGGAAAAACTTTATAACTAAAAAAAAATCTCTAAATTTAAAATTTATAAGTAGAAAATCAAATCTTTATATCTTTTAAAATAAATTTAATTAAACAACTTTGAATTTCCTTTTAGTATTTTCTAAAATTTAAAAAAAAAAAAAAGCAAAAAAATTGATCAAATGGAAAGCTATACAGTCACCAGCAGATTTTGTTTTTGATTCAAAACTTAACATTAGAAGTCTCGAAATGCTTAGTATTTGAATACTAATGCTACGAATAAGATTTTATAATTAAAATTAAATGCACGGCATTATTCGCTTTAAGTATCGATGTATCCTCATCTGGCGTTTAAATAGTATGAAAAAATCTAAAATTCAGCAATTATTAATAAAAAACGCAAAAGAAAAGCGTTAATTCTTAAATACGAAACATTCTTACCTTTAATAGTATATCTATATTCCGAATAAAAAAACTGAAATCTTCCACAAAAAGAAATACAGGAATCACTTCGGCTAAACGATTATACCAAACACAAATATTAATCAAAATACAATAATAGCCCGACCGTCTTCTTCAACGCCACATTCACAACTAAAACTGCCAAACCAACAACGTTCGCAATATATAGAGAAAGATAAAGATTGCAGATTACTCGATGTGCAAAGACCGCTTTTTCGAGTGGGATATCACGTGTCGCCCACTGATTTCCAGCTTCTCATATGACCCTAGTGGAAAATTCCACCAAAACCGATGCTGCAGAGACCACCAAATCAGGCAAAAGAACCGATCACAACACACCGATCTAATTAAAGTGAGAAAGTTGACAATAGCTATTAGCAATCGGAAATAAGAAGCAGTTTGACGCCAATCTGGCGTTGGGGGAAATTTGGGACAGGATACAATTACAATCCGATGATTTGAACAACAGTTTACTAACTTTCCTTTGTTTTCGCGTTGAATTTGTATTCGGAACATTTTTTTTAGGTCATATAATCTGAAATTTGCATTTTGGAGCAAACGGTTTCATATTTCATTAAAAAAATTTAATTTAGTCATTTTGAAATTCATTCTTTCAGAACGAAAATTAAATATTTCAGCCACTGTGTTTTATTTTGCATTGTAAAACAATGTACGTTTGTTTGTTTTTTTCCCCGCATTTAATTGAAAAATTTTGTTTAGATTTTTGGCAACATTTGTTACTCAAAAAAATGATCTACAGAGTGTTAACAAAAAAGTAAATTTAACATTAATAAAATACAAAGAAAAATCTGAAATTACTAATGGAACTTTTCTGGAAGTATTTTTTTATTTATTAAAAATGCTCCTGGAACATATCAGTTGCAATAGCATAATAAAGTTAAAACATAAAATTCGAATACGAATTTAAATTTGAACTAGTTAATGAAAGAATTAGGCCGAAAAAATGATCAATAAGATATATCTGATAGTATGATATATCTTTTAAAAAAGGGCGAAATTCATATAATGTAGATTTAAAATGAATATATATACAGCAGATCTAAACCGATTCAAATGAATAGTTGTATTCTACTTATTAAATTTTGCATCTGAACCTTATACTTCTAAATAACTACCTTCACGCACAAACTAAAAGCGAAAAAAATCGGTTTTAATTTCATAAAGTAAATTTTATTCAAATAAAATATTTTTCAATAGTGAGTTTTTAATCATGAAATGCAACCATTTCCGTTTTAAAAATTTTTCTATTGAATCAACTTTTTAAAAAAATTTAATGAAGATGCATTATATACTACAAATTGAGCATTTAAGCACTACATAAACATTTTCGACAAAATATTATTAAAACTTTCATGAAATTTTTAAAGGAATACAAAAAATAATTAATTCAATTATTTTTATCGCAGTCCCATCAATTTCCAATTAGCCAAGTTCCACCGAACCTCCCATTTCAATTACCGATTCTATTCTCACTTTCTTTATCAATAAGGCAAATTCTATTTTAAACCAAGACAGGAAGGATATCACTATTGCATAACTATAAACATTAACAGTCCTCATTATCAGTAAGACGCAGTAATTCCCATGAATGGCAGCCATTGAAGGGATAGTAGTAATCAATACACACCAAGTATTGAATTTCAATTAAGATTTTTGAAACGCGTAGACATGATCGGAATATGTAACAAGAAAAAAATTGCCTTGAATCAATTTATAACTACTTTTCGCATAACTAAAAATAAGTGCAATATGCCCATTTTAGAATTATTAAAATCTTCATAAAAAGAAATAAGTTTTTTGCGACAGCAATTAACTCGTGTAAGGTGAGAATTTTTAAAAAAAGACATAGTTTTAGATTTTGCAAACATAGGGAAATTATTCTTTGCAAAATGAAAAATATATCTCAAACAAAAACCTTTCTTATATTGGTGTTTATAGATTTGAACGGAACAAGTTGCTTAATAGCAACCAAGAAAATAAACTATATATAAAATTTACTAAAAACCAAGAATACAATCGAAACAATTATTGGTAATAGCCATAAATAATAATTTACAAAAATTTAATTTAATTTTTAACAGAATAAATTTAAAAACATATATAAAGAGTTCTTAAATATTCTAAGTAGATATCTTTATTTTCAGACATTTATTTTATTTATTGAAAATTTAAACGCAAGTCAACTACAGCAGGAATTGTAATTCGAATGTTCGTTCATAACACTACGATGTTAGCATGACCTAAATTTGCACTTTGTAACACTGGACTAAAATCTCGAGCACCTTTAGCAAAATTTTATAACCAATAATTTTATTAAAAAAAACATGTTTTTCTCGTAAATGTTAATCTTTTTTTAAATGTTAATGTACTAAACCTACCAATAAATGCCTTACATTTGATTTTTCTTTCCCTTAAAAAAAACATGAAAATATATACCCGACTGAAGTGTTGACTGAATTGAAATCTATTCTTATTGACGAATATTTTGATGGCAACACGAAATAATGTTTAAATGCCGTAGAACATTTGAAAATAAATACGCGCAATTGAATAACCAAACAGCATCAGAACAAAGAACACAAGTTATTAAATCCGTGAAACCAAAAATAAAATTATTTTATCAAACGATAAAATGAATTCCATCCTGTCAAATTACGTTAGCCGAGAACACAATAAATAGATGGCGAAAATATATCGTTCGCATATAACTGCGAATTCTTAAGGATCTCGAAATGTTTACAAACAAAAGCAGGACAAGCACGCGCGTCGGACAAGAAAAAAGAATGGAACAAAATTACGCAACAGAGGTAAGAACATAAGCACTCGTACGTACCTGAACGGTCACAACACCAGAAGAGAAATGAAACCAATACACACACTAGCAGAACTTCAAACCAAAACAAACGAAATGAGAGCTTGACCTAGTTTGTTAGAGGAAAACCTCGGGATGAAATGATTTCAAGAATATGCTCAGAAAGAGCGGTTCGGTTAGGAAAACGTCACGTGTATTCTACGCCAAAAAATTAGATTTTTCGAGCGACTCGATGTGGTTTTTTTGGAGACGGATTGGCGAGTTGTTCAGAAAACTTGGCAAAAAGAGATAACTAGTTTTAAACGGCAGCTTATTTTAAAGGATAAAAAAGAAATGTTGCTTTGCAGCAAGAGACGGGTATCAAGGATTTTCTTTTTAATACTTCCTGCCGTCGCGAGTTCTGTCTAACAGTCATTACGTCACAAATTATTCAAGAATGGCAGAATGAATGATTTTTTTTCTCATGTTCGTTGTTTCCTAATGTTGTGTTAGCGATTTTCAAGGTATTTGTCTGGGGCATTCGCCATTAAGAAAGTCTAGTTTGGGATTTGGGATTTCCCAAGGTTTATTTACGTTTCAAACAATAGCAAATTAGAAAACGTCAAAAAAATTCTTCGAAGCAACTAAAATTAAATTTGCAAATATTTTAACAAAATTAAAGCAAGACCAACTGAACTATACAAATTTGGCATGTTTAAAAAAACATTTGGAATTGTCTGAGAAAGAATCATAATAGAAAGAAACAAAAACATATTTCAGCTTCAAAATTTCTTGAAACTCTAAATAGTGTCCCATATCTAAATCTTTTAACTATCAAAATATATAAAATGTTATTCGAACAGATGCATTAAAATATTTTATGTATTTGTCCTCCTTCCCCCAAAAAAACATCGAATAAATTCAACACATACGGTTTAAAATTGCTTTTCAACAAATTAATGCATTGTTCGATGAATTACACAAAAATAACTTTGTTGGCACATTTTTTTTAAAACGCGATACATAATTGTAAAATGAATACAAAATTAAGGTGTATGTACACACTTGAAACTTCGAAAATCGTTCAAAATATCGAATATTTTTTTTTATTTCTTAATAATATTCTCTGACCCTTTAGCTTTCAAACGATACCAAGATGTTGTCAATATTCGAAATATTTCTCGAGTTATAATTATTTTTCTTGAGGTGCTTTCATTAATAATTCTAGTTACGGTGTTTTTAAAACTCATTTTATGAAGAATAAATAAAACTCGTTTTATTTCATTCAAACAATCATAACTCAACAAGAAATTAACCAAATAGAGTTATTTATATATCAAAATAATCTGTATGAAATAGCGGATGTTTTGTGCCTCAATCAAAGTTATATTTGTACAAATAAATTTTTAATAGCTATTTAAAAGTTAAAATTAAAGAAAAAAATCTCTTTTTTTTTCTATTCATTGTTGATGAAAAAATTGTTTGAAAAAACTATATTTTTATTACTTGATTGAGGCAAACAACATGAAGACTAATATTAGGCATAATTTCCAACTAGAATTGTGTGGCTGTACAAAGATATCATGTTTCAAAAAATGGGCTAATTAGCTCATTAAATATTATTTAATTAATTAATAATTAGTGTAATATGTTTTTTTCTTACTGAAATGAGTTTAAAGATAAATTAATGACCTACTGTAAAAAACTGGATTTTTAAAGTTAAAGTTTTAAAAAAAAAATCTTCTAGTGTGTACGTACACTTTACGCATACTTAATAAATTCGCCAAATTCAATTCTGTTAACATACTATATATAAGTTGCATTCACTCAATACAGCGCCATATTTATATCCTGTACTAAAAAATGTATAAATTGTAACCGGCTTCCCAATAGACGGAATTTAAACGAAAAGGAAAAAACTGCAGAACAATATTTGAACTAAAGGAAACTATAGATGCAGGCGGCATTCTCTTTATTTTTCAAGATCCATTCAAAGGTATTTGACCGTAAAATGGAATGGACCAACTCTATGATTATCTGCTATAGATCGTACAAAAATCGGGTCGCCGTAAAAACTGAAATAATTCCCATGGGAAAAAAAAAAAAAAAAAAAGCAGAGGGAAAAAATGTTGCACCAGACTAACTAAATTTGAGCTTTTCGCAAAACTGCGATTGTTTTCAAAAGCAAAACTATTTAGGTTGAGATTCTTTCGGCATTCGAATCTACAGTAACACGCCTGCATGTCTGAAAACTCAAACAAACATGATCCAACTTCATCGCGCTTTGAAAGTTCGTTGTCCGTTTAAAACCGACAGTGCCACTAATTATAGAATCAAGAGTGGTAGCTGGTCTCAATTTTTCATAAAATGCGTTGCGTCGGTTCCTTTTAAAATCTTTCCGGAACAAAAAATAATATATATATAAATATATATATATATTAAACGTACAAACAATCCACTTGTAGGTTAAAGTAAATACAAAAAAAGTCGGAAAGAGCTTCAACGATGTCACAAATTCAGTAATCGATAGAAAAAATTTTCAATTAGAATAACACATTAAAAAATGATTTAAAAAATCCTTTGTGATAACATTAATTCATTATGCTTCCTTGTAGCAAGCGATTGTCAAAACAGATAAACATTTAACGTGTCAAAATTTGGGTATACACCAGACACGTTGCACAAAACGTTTTTGGGGAAGATAAAAATAAACTATGGATATGGTTGGTCGGTGAAACAAGATTTTCGCTCGTGGACATCTCGAATCTAAAGTAAACACGGGATTTGTCACGGAACTTTCAACTTTCAAGACTCCAAGAAACGAATAGGTTGTGCACATTTAGCAATCCACTATTGGTTCATGCATGCTTTTATATAATATTTTAAAAACACCACTCGTCATTTTTCAAGAACACGAAATCGTATACTATAAAGGATAAACCACTTTTTTTTGTCTTCATTTTTCCAAATTTTTATTTTTTACTACTGATTTCATGGATTAGTTTAAGTCACAAAGGTGGAAAATATATCAATACTGATTTAGGTACACTTATACTACAATTTGAGTTTATCAAAATTGAATTCCCCCCCCCCTTTTTTTTGGCTGCCTAAGAACTATTCTAAGGCCATCAAATCTTTAAATTGTTGTCAAGTGACTATGATTCTTGAGTCAGCACCATTACAAACTTCCATGTTACATTTATATGAGGCTGTTTGACCTTTAACGGCAAATTTAATGTATCTCGAACCCAGGATCTTCTATAGAATCCAGCTGCTTCTAACTTTCCTTTTCAAGTCCTTTTGGAATTTGTTAATATATTATGGCAATTGTGCTTATGTCTGCAAGCTTGTCTGTGTTGTATTTCAAAATTTATACATATTATCTAGATTTAGACTTTAATGATTATGTATTTGTAAACGAAATAGTTTTAGTGAACTCGGTTTAGATATAACAAAAATAAAAACACGTCACTTTTAAACTTGACGGCCCTAGTGTCAAAACACACTGTGACCTACTACTAAAAGGAAAATATTAGTAACGATTTAGCTACTGATTCTTCTGTAAAGGAAAGTTTTAAATAGCTTTTTAGGTATTTTCCCCCCATTTTGAGATTAAGAAGTAGAACCATCTTAACAAATTGAACACTTGGGCCAAAATAATTTGATGTCCCTTCAGGTTCGTAACTAGAGATCTGAATGTTTATGGTCCAACAGAAATATCTATTTAGTAAAATAATTGAAGAGAAAATCTATGATATTAAGTACCAACATGCAACTGTGCTTACTTTGTTACTAATTATGTAAGCAACTTCTATTACATGCATAGCGTTTACCGATTTCTCTGTATTAATCTTCTTGAAATAATATACATATTTATGTAATATAACTAAACAACAATCGATTTTGTAATAAGTCCAAATCATGTTTTTACTTTTAACATATTTAAAATAATAATTTAAAAAAACGTTTGTTCAAAATTAAAATAAAATGACTATAAAAATTATTTTTAAAGCGTTTCCAAAATACAGCCATTGGACAAAACCGTCTGCAAATATAGATAACGGTTTTGAAAAATGAAAATAGAATTTCTACAAAATTACTTAAGTTTTACATCTGAAGGATAAAATTCAATATTTACAATCTAATAAATATCTCCCACTTTAAACATAGAAAAATAGCAAAAATAAAAGTGATTTATAGTTTCTACGATTCTATTTGTTTGAATAATGGCATATGTGAGATATACATTGTAAAAAATATCCCATGTCAAAACTTGACAGCTGAAACACGTTCAAAGCAAGATGGCATTTACAGATTGAAGACAGTAAATTTCTATTTGATGAACGGCACGTTGACATTAGTTTGGGAATATGACAGAAATAAAAAATCTGAAAGTAAAACTAAAGTATATTTATTTTATACAGCCATTAAAAACGCAACAACACTGGCAATAAAACGAATCCTTGAAAAATCATATTTTTAGTTGTGTAATTAGTTTATTAGATTCGGGAGGATTATAACAAAATAAAAATTGACATATCGAGAACTTTCATTATAAATTATTAAATCAAAAATACAATCACTTTAAAAAAAATCGCATTCTTATTTACAAGCAGAGTGAGAATGTTCGAATGCACGCCCTACGCTTAATTACGTCCGATGCGTTCTTTTTGTCTGTAAGCATGTTGTTCTGGATTATTAGAGGAAAATATTCCGGGCGTGTCTCATTCTTTTAAATAAATAAAAAATTATAATCTGGAGGTGTGCATGAATTTTGGAATAAAATTTGTCAAACTAAGAAAACGTGTTAAGTCATACATTATCACTATTTTAAAGCATTTAAATTTAGATATAAGAGTGGAAATTCACTTTAACAAATTGGAATTTCACTTAAGGTATCCAATTAGGTAGAAAACATGAATTTGGATAAAGTCCGTATATATATTTGTAGTTTCAAAAAATAAGTTCGTTTCTGTTTCCAGTGATACCTTTATTTTGTCTTTATGTCGATTAGAAGCCAAGTTATAGCAAGCTATTGATATGCAAGTCATATTTATTTATAAGAATTTAAAAACTTTAAACTTATTTTCTCAAGAACTATTTTTTCAATAATTTTACTGTATGAGTAAAAATAATCAAGATAACTTAATGAAATTTATAATTAGTGTTCTTTATGTTATACAGAATGTAATGAACGATGGATTTGATGTTGAATGCTCTAGAAGTGGATTTATGATTGTTTCATGTAACTATTCTTGAAAAAGATTCCAGAATTTCATAGATGATTTCATATATTATAAATAAAAAATTTATTTTTGAACATATTTTTTAGATTATAGTACACTCTAAGGAATGTTACACATGAAATGTACAAAGAAAAAGGGGGAAAATAAAAACTTCTCTCTCTCTAGAACAAATTATCTCTGGTTATTGTAAATACTAAAATTTAGATCAAAATAAGCTTTTTCTTCAAAAGCTACGTATATATTTAAATAATTTCACTTTTATACATCATTTTATCTTTATATTAATAAAAAATTATCACACAAACATTGAAATATTTAATTTTTTGAAAAATCCCCACCGAGACTAGTCGGATACCTTAAACATGGGAGGTTATAAATTAACTACTCTGTTTATAAATAAATAATAATGCAATAGATCTTTTTGATGAACAGATTGGTTGATTAGATGACTTATTGCACAACAAATCACTCTATAAATGAAAACACACAAAGCTATATTCATTTTCATTTAACAGTGCTTAGCATTGCTTACTGCACACACAACAAACACTAAACAGCTCCGAAATTTTAATTATTATCACTGCGCAAATTTAACTTTAATCAAACAGTATTCTTTGCGCGAAAGATAATTGTTAATAATTGTGGATGATAATTGTCTTATGCCGCAGGTATACTTGCAAGCAGGAAAAATAAACATTAATTGACGATAAAAACATATTATTTGTAAAATTTAATAAATTAAAATTTTATGGATTATTTTTGCTTCCTAATATCGAAAAATCTTCGACATGTATGTTCTATCCTCTTATATCATACAATCTCAGATTTCAATTTTGTAAAAACGAAAAATTTTCAACATGTATTTGTCTTCTTATATCGTAAAATCTAAGATTTAATCAATGTGCGAAACAATGAGAAGTTGAGAATCGCAGTTCTCAATTCAATTGTATTTGATTTGAATGAAGAAAGCGTCGTTATTGCAGAATTGTTCAAAAATTAATGCACCTAGAACGCCTTTAATTTATCCACTTCCTACCCTAAGTTCCCATAAATCTTAATTAGCTATGCAAGAAGTGTATCTGATTTATCAGAGAACTATAATTCATGAGATTCTTTAATGCAGTTAAATCACCGTAAAAATTCAGAAAGCAGTTACGATATACATTAATACCGGAAGTTTGTCATTAATTTTAAAAAGATTGCTCAGAAGTTTATCATAACATTTAAATTACGCATTTTTACTTTCTCGTATAAGTAGTATAGAGAGAGTACAGTAATCATCAAAAATTCATACTCGAGATTTTAAAGAATCTCCACGTTTTAGACCTCACTGAGTTCGAAAACTTATTTTGTGGAAAATGTCCGTCTGTCTGTAACAAAGATAACTCAAAAACGCTTTGAGGTAGACGGATGGAATTTGGTATGCGGTCTTTACATCAAATTTGTAGATTTCTAACAAGTTTTGAGTAAAATCTGTCCTGAGGAAGCCTGTCTGGCTGTTTGAATATAACTTAACACAATAATTGCAAAACGAAGAGAGAAGGATAAATTTCGGTGCAAAGAATTAACATTTATAATCTATTCACCAGTCGAATTTTGGCCAAATCCAACAGGGATTGATTGTCTGACGGTCTACACTTTTAGAAATATGTAATCGCGATAAAAAAAAATTATTTAAATACATCAAATTTAGTATGGGATTTTGTAACTACAGGTGCAGTTTTGCATCAAATTTTTGTTTCAATTGAGTAGGAAAAATGCATTTAAAATACAAATTTGGTTCTCCGATACTCTCAACTGAATGTCAGGGATTAATCGCCAAAGCATTCGTCAAGAATAGATTCAGTAAGAATGCTAAAGTCACTTCAAAGGTTAATATTTCGTAACTATTGTATGCCTACGCTTAGCAAAGCGTTCTCGGGATAACGACTTTATTGCGAGAAAGTTTCAGGGAGACAATTCCTCCCGATTTTCCTAAGTAAACAAAAACAAAACCTATATTATCGACAACAAGGTAATCAATTGTATTATATTACAACTCAATAAAAGAATAATTAGACAGAAATAAGTAAATACATACGTTTAAAATTGCTTCTATTTCGTGGTTTGATAAAACAGTTTCCAATATTTCGCTGATAATATACGGCTTTTTCAGTTTTTGAAAGAGAAAATGAACTCACTTAAAGACAGTGGAAGTTCGTTTATCGCAGACGGACTCTTTATAGCTTTTCTTTCACTATCAAGAACAAACAAAATTTAGATATCAGAAATCAAGAAAAGAATTCCCCTGCTGTCGTCAAAGAACTATAAAATAAAAAAATCCACAACAAAAAAAATTGAAGGGAAAAAAAATGACAAGCAAACGAAGGGGGAGATTTTATGATCTGATCACTTTGAGTCGTATATTCTGCACAATGGCAGAACTGTTTAAAAACATTTACCAAACAATGGCGGGAAAAAAACGAAATTCTATGGGTTTTGAGGTCAAGAACAAGAAAAAGAACAGCAATTTCTGACAGAATATTTTGTTTATAACTACGAACAGAGTAAAAATCACAGCTATATATTCCAAGAACTTTAAGGCCGATATTTCCAACAAATGAGTATCTACCAAAAAAAAAAAAAAAAAGAATGGCCTTCGTAGGGTGAGTCATGCTTGAAGGCCCTGGGTCAGGCAAATAGGGTTGGCCACACAAAGACATTGTTTGACTCACAACAAAACCACAGTTTTATTTATTTATTTTTTGCTAACGTCGCTCTTGCAGCTGTCAATCAAGAAAATTACTGAAAGAACGTCTCTCCCGTTTCCGTCATAAGGATTTTTGCACAAAATCCATTGAAGACAATGGAAGATAAATCTGAATGGGAAAAGGTTTCGGATTCACTTCTACGTCACTATAAATAATGTGATGTATACAGTGTTTATTGAAATGTCACAAGCCTCATTCAACTGACTAAGTTGTCACTTTGAAATCTATTGTAGTAAATATGCATTCGTATTTCTAAACACATTTCTCCAAACTATATACATTGCTTGAAAAAAAAACAATAATATTCAAAGGAATTGTGTGATGATCAGTATGTCTGAATGAGGACATGTGCTAAATAAAAATTCGCATATAACTCAATAAAAAGTAGCGGGAGTTGTCTCCCCAAACCTTTTTCACATACACCCTAATAAATGTATTATCCCAGAGAACGCATTGTATAGTATTGGCGTACAACAGTTACAAAATATTAACATTTAACATTTTGACTGAATCTATCGTGTCAGCCTTGGCGAATTATTTGGCGATTAATCCCTGACATGCTGTTAATAGTACCGAAAATCAAATTTTTGTTTTTGATGCGTTTTTGCCACCCGAATGAAGCAAAAATATGACACAAAACTACACTTGTAGTCACAAAATCATATACCAAATTTGGTATAATTAAGTTATTGCGTCTTTAGGTTATCGCGCTTACATATTTCTAAAAGTACTGACCAACAGACGATCAATCCCTAGTTGGATTTGGCTAAAAATTTGATCGAGTTTAGACTATAGATGTTAATTCTGTGTATTGAATTTTATCGATCTAGCTCTCTTCGTTTTGTAGTTATCGTGTTAAATTATATTCGAACAGCCCGACAGACGGACTTCCCTCAGAGCGAATTTTGCTCAAAATTTGATAGCAATTTACACATTTCATATAAAGCCTGTATACCATATTTCATCCGTCTAGATCCGAGCGTTTTTGAACTATGATTGTCACAGACAAACAAACGAATATTTTCCCAAAAGGTGTTGTTCTCAAGGAGATCATCAAAATCTCGAGTTCGAATTTTCTGACGATTATTATGCTTTCGCTGTAATAACGTATACGAGAAATTAAAAAACAACTTATAAAAGAGTCGTCAACAATTTTCTATCTTTTCGAATTATTTTTATTCTTATAAGATATGTTAAATTATCAGCACCAATCAATCTGAAAATTACCTCTCGTATAAGCATTTGTATCCGAAACTCAAAAATAAATAAAACTGAGTTCGAAACTTTTTCTTTCTAGTCAACAATGGAGTATGTTAGTTTGCTATTTCAGCCATAGTTACCATCGTCATTATTTACTATCACACATTTCACTATGAGATTACTTTTTATTTACTGTTAGCGAAAAGCTCTGAAATGTTCTGGTCTCAATGGGGGGTGGGGGAGAGGGGCTGCTTTTCTTTTTATATCAGAATTCCATGTTTCAATTAATAATATAACATTAAAAATTACTCAAATCTGATAATCATAATTCGACGACAAGCGTGATTGCTTAGTATCAGGAATTCTAACCTTTATACTTTATACCACATAAATAGAATTCAAATATATGTGTATCATTATAAACATTATTTCCAATTAAAAAATAAATGCATTATCCTAAAAGAGTTCTTATAATCAAAGAATAAAATATTTTATGTTACTCAATTACAATGAAACTCTTACAACGTAAAATAAAAATTTGCTATGTTGTTTCTGCAAATAGTTGGCGCAATAATATATCATTCATTTAAGTTTTATTATCTTCATAAGGATTAAGCTTCGGTTTCTCAAAAATAGGATGAGTTGAAATACATTATATCCGACAAAGTAAAGAAATTTGTATGGACATACTTTCATTCTAAATGAAAATACATGTTTTTTTTAACTCATTTATGAAATTTATTACCTTATTAAACAGCTAAAAGCTACTATCTTTTTTTTTCTTTTTTTTTGCATTGAAAACATTAGCTAGCATATTGTTCGAGTCGATCGATGCACAAATTTAAGAAGCCCCAAAAGCGGAAAAAATATATAAATGATGTACAAACATTGAAAAAAAATGTTAAAAGAGAAGCTATTTTAGATTCATTTTGAATATTAATTTTTATGTGCAAAAATTTACTCACTAAAATAATGTTATGCACGAGTGGTGGTGGGTATATGCATCATAGGCTGAGGTTTCCTGGCTTATATGCCATATAAAACCTACGCTTATATGTCATGGCAAAATTGATGCTTATATGTCCCAAGATCTATCTGCAAGTTGTTGTTTTTTAGATGTCAAATTTTTTAGTATTTATTTAATTCATATTCATCAGTGTAAATCGAATATAAGCATAGCAATAGTAAAGCATACATCTTTGAATAAGAGTAAGTTTTTGTTCTTTCAATATTTTGTCTTATTAGATTAATCGCATTTACCACTAAATTTAAGAAGTGGCTTAAAGTTAGGTTAAGGAAAAATAGTCTTCAAATTATCAATATCATATAAATGCCATCTATTTCACTTTTCAGCCAATAACAAACTAAAAAACTAATCTTAACTGATTGATTAAAAAATGATTATTCATTAAAATGCTAATCTCAGAAAATGATGAAACTATTTTTTCCGTAAACAATCAATCACAGTTTAATCAAGTTTAAACACGTATATCAACAAATACGAACACGAAAGAAAACAAAGTTGCCAAACTAATTTCCCTAAATAATCAAATATAACAGCTTACTTAATAACTGGACCTTCGAATCATATTTACGAATCCTTGGGCGAAACAGTTTAAAGTTCTCGCCATAATTCACTGATTTAAAAAAAAAATCATAACAAACAAGTTCGAAATTATATTATGTCAACAAAAAATATTAAGGTTAACATGAAACTAGCAGTAACAGTTGCAGACTGAAATGATTTTTCTTATATTAAACAACTGTTCCAATGAACTACTTTTCTACAGGTTTTCTAATAGAGAAACTGATAACTCGACACCTTCATTATGCCGCCCATTATTTTCATCAATAATTTGGCAGGTAAAAAGCGGTTAAAACTCGATTACAGCATCAATTATTGTTTTTTTTTTATCAAATGTAAATAAAAACTACTTGTCAGAAATATCAGCCATTCGTAAGAGCGACGGTTTTCCAAGGCCAGACAAGCAAGCCTCAACCTTGGAGTGTTTTTTAGAAAAAATAATCTTTTCCTTCAAACAAAGATTTTTTTTAGCTCGTTCAGAATACAATAATAAAGAATCAGAACTAAAGATTGATAGATGAAGATCTTACTTCAGAAAAGAATTATTCTTTGAAATACGAGACTGGGCTCTATACGAATTGAACAAGAACAAGATAAGCATACTCATGAATCATAGTGGATGTTCAAAGTTTTCTATTGAAGAAACGAATGCATATATTATAATAATCTAGATAGGATTTCCATAAGTCTAGACAATTTCTTTTTTCTTCAAGCATATTTCACTCGTATCACTTTCGAGCTAACTTTATGAACACTTTTGCACCATCTTAAAACTTGTCCAACTCGGACACAATCTACCATATGTCTCTGGAAATAGTGATTACTAAATCACGTGTATAATGTAATTATGCATTTTTCGAAACAAAAAAAAATTCTGCCAATTCTCATTATAAACATGATAAAGTGCTGAATAATTAAAGAAATACATATTATTCCTCTTGTCACTTTCGAGGCTTCAAACTTTTAACTAACAAAAGTCATAACTGGATAATAAAAGTCAGCTGGAGAGGCGTTGAGATAACAGAATAATACACCACATCCGAAGATGTTCTAAAATAGCGGAATTAAAACAGAAATTCTCATATTAATTACAAGTATTTTCATTAAGTTCTCGTAAACTTTTACATTAGCTCCAACAAAATCTCCAAATATTCTATTAAAACGGGAATTCTGACAAGTAGAAATAGAGAAGTAATCTATCTTTCACTTTTAAATGTATTTGAAGAAAATATTTATGTTTCCGTCAGTCCACGGGATCATTTATTCTTTTGTTGTTTATTTTTTCTTTCATTACTTCCCGCCCATTAGTACATAATACAAAAAGGAAGTGAAATATTTTATAATGTAGCCGCTGTTGTAACACAAACCATAATTGACGATAATCGCCCTCTGAAGCCGTATGGCGCTATGACTCGCTTCAGCTCACACGACTGCATATGCAGCATGCTTTGATTCATGCTCTTAAATATGTACCTTAAAATTATTCTAAACTTATATATGTAAATTGTCTGTGTGTAACGTCACCTGTAAATAAATAACTGTTACACTAATTCGGACTTTTTACTGAACCCCTAAACGAGCCCAAATAATGTAATTATAGCAGCTTGCGGGTTTACTTCGTAACACGAATTGAATCCTAGAGATTCAATGCCACATGTGAACACACGGGTGGGAATAGTACACATAGAACAGAAGGGAGGAGGTATGATCTATAGCATCCATATGCCGCATAAAAATAGCATTTTTCTTATTATTGTTTAAAATGGAGAATTAAATAGTCATCGCTCTTTTTTATAATTGGAAAAAGTCAACTTAAGATCCAAAACTAACTATGAAAAACTTTATGAAAACTGGCTTTATTGATTAATGAGTTCGCCGACCACTGTTCTAGTACAATATGCAATTTCACTCAGAAATAGTATTCTTTTCAACGAAAAATTTATTTTTCCAATTCTATACGCCTTACAACCACTGATACGTTATTTCATCTCATTCATAGAAATTATACAAAAGAAGGGTCTACGTTCGCGAATCCATTACTTCTTCCCAAATCGAAATACAAAGGAATGCACTCGTGTCTTCTTTTTTCGCAAATCTAGATTACTTATGAAGGCGACGAGAACAGGCTAGCCCTGTTGAAAGTTACATTTTCTACTTATAGGGAAAACCTCAACGGCCTTGGTCATACGTGACATATTTAAATGTCCAATGGCAAACTTAGATGTAGCAGTTTAGGCAGCTCCATCAGCCTTGAAAACAACAATGTCACTGGTGTTAATCCCTGTAATATCCAACATGATTTGGAGCAGAACCTTTTTTTTCAGATACATGTCAACGATACTACCATCCTCCCGCCAGAAAGTCACCGTCCGAATTCCATACGTGATGGAACGCAGTGAAAGTGAATACCCTAAGTGTTTTAAAGTGTAACGCAAAAAGGAAATGCGAGTTTTCATATTTTATTTTCTCTTAAATAGAATGGAATTTTAAGAGTCAGAACTCTTATCTTTTATAAGCTTTTTTTTTCCCCTTACTGGAAATGGGATACCATTTTTCACGGCTATGTGAAACAGTTGTTTTAATTTTTAAAACAGAAAAAATATATATACAATCAAATTAGCTTTATGTGTCAAATTTCTAAAAGCACTAAATGAGTTCGAATGCTTTTTTTTAGTGAATTTTTATTGCTCTTGCAATCATGTTGAAGTGTTCAAGAACTAATAGTATTGTTGCATCGAAATTTAATATTTTGTATATTATAAAGTTGACATTAAAGAATTCTAAATACTGATAATATTGTTACAAAATAAATCAAAGTAAGACGTACTGATTACCAATCTGAGACTGCAGAGAAAGTAAAAATTTATTTGAACTAACATTCATTTAGCATTTAACGAAATTTTCCGAAATACATTACGAATTAAAGGAATGATAAATTCAGAAAAATCTCAATTTTAATATTATATATCTAATTTTAATATCTCGATTGCAAAACCCGAATCACCATTTTAAACTTTTTTTCCCGCAAAAATGTAAAGACAAAAATAGTATGAATCTTTTTTTATATATATAATATATTAAGGAAAATATTTACGACTCTTAAAACCAGCCATTTGTACAATTTAATCTCTTTAAAAAGTAAAAGAGTTTTCAGAAAATAAGTCAATAGCTTCCAAATTGTATTTATATTTTTATTATGATTGAGTTGAAAGTCATTCACAATAAAAAAAATACAATATATATTTTAAAAAATATGCGGCAAGTTACTTTAAGGAAACTCGTCTACTACCTGCTTTGAAGAATTGTGAAGTGTTAATACTTAAAGTACTTATATCTCACGGCTCAGTTTTATCTTATTTCATGCAATAAACTGTTTCTAGGAATGACACTACTAGAATCACTTCATATCATAGCAAACTTGAAAATATTTTCAAATTAAAGAAGAAATTAAGAGCAAATTGCGCAAAGAGTTTTTTTCTGGGGAAAAAAATGTTTAAATGTAGAGTAAAAGATCATAAATTAATAAAAGAAATTCAGGTTATCAGTAAAAGAACGCGCAGATGTGTAAATTTTATGAGTAACGGCGTCAAACCAGTCAAGAAAGTACACAAAGGTAAATCATTTACATCAAAAGTATGACTAAGAACTGTTCCAGATCGAAAGAATAATATTTGCAGATGTCGCAAAGGTTTAAAGTTAAAAATAAAATTAAACTGAATAATTTAAATAAAGTGAAAACTCGTCATCATATCGATTTACCTGACCGATTAAGTCACTGATTGGATCGAAACTTATTGTTCTCTTCAGCATTCAAACTTATTAAATGTACAAAAAACTTAAATGTCCCCAAACAGGGTCGCAGAATGTTCTTGTACTTATCGCACCTGTTCTTTTATTCTTTATTAAGCATTAAATAATTCTGTACTGCTTATTGATTAGAATCACTATTTTATAATCGTTCATCTGTATTTAACAAAATTCTCTTTAATTTATGATTTATTAATATTTTATTTCCTTACTAGTAAAAAATAAAGATGCAAGTTTTAAAACAACATATTAACTAGTTCGCAATATCTCCTTTCACCAATAAAAGGTCCAATATTAATTGCCATCATTCTGCATTTATTCAAATGTATTAAATAGCAATCGTGCAATCCGAAATGATATGTTAATCAACAGTATATATTCACTGCCATATCCGATTCCCCGTTATTCATAGATTACGTATATCATCCATAGACCATCGATAGACACTGTGATTGTATATTGATTGATACACAATGAACTTGTTCAATTATAGCATCATTTGAAACTGGTTAGACTTAAACTATTTTCCATTCTGATACAAACCGTTACCTTGTAATAGAAAAAAAAATTAGCAATTTAAAGGATATAGTAATCAAAGATGTTTCATTAGTTAGGAGCAAAGAAGTTTATTTAAAAGTAAAATTCTAATTAACAGAATAGAGTTACTTTTTTGCAGTTCAATAATCTTAATCAAGATTAACCCAATTATCTACACTAAATATTTTTCCAAAGTAGATAGTCGCATAGAAAAACATTGGCGAAGCGGGGACCATGTGGTTTTGTTCAAGTTTCTACAAAATTTGTAAGCAAAAAAAAGGAAAGAAAATAACTATCTTGACGTAAGATTTGATTAAATTTTGCTATATAATTAACTAAAAGGAAATTCAATAAAAAAATTATCTGTAATAAATTTGATATTTCTAGTTTTCCAACAATGGAGTGGCAGTAAACATTTGCTAATAAAGATGATGTTACGAGAATTTTTTTAATCCCGAAAAAAAGGCGTCGAAGTTTCAAATATGTCGATCTATAAAAATTTATCCGTGCTCAATTGCAAGTAAACTGACAAAAATATCGCAGCGAATATAATATCAGCTACATTTCGAATTTAAAAAAAAATCAGCATGATTTTATCTTTCAAATTTAAACCAATAGGAAGCATTTTTTTAAAAAGCAATTTTTCGCCAATTTTCACATGCAAATGCAAGGTTTATAAAAATGGGCGCATTTTAACAAATTCCACGTCTGCAACACTGAGAATTCGAGACAGACATCCAAAGATCCGACGATTGCCCAATTCAAAAAGCGCAGACATGCATTCGATGAAAGAATGCGAAAATGTGGATAAACACGTGCATTGAAATTTTCATTGCATTGCAGCCGTAGCGGAAGCGAGACATTTTTAAATATGACACCCATGAAAGAATCCGTAGTGGGCAAATTGTATAGTAAATTCTTTACAGATGATTTATTCGATGAATAGTTCAACGGCATGAAATGTTAGCAGATTCGAACATATTTCACAATTGTGCCTCAGCCGACAAACAATGCCGAATTCAGAACGTCATTTTCGGAAACTATGAAATATCCTTGTTCTCGGTGAAGTGAAAATGGAGCAACTGTTATTTGGTTCAAAAGGGCAAAACAACAATCGTAAAAATAACGACGATTGTTTGTTCTTCCACATAAGCATGAAATACAGAGACCTTTCTTAAACATGCCCACATATTTTTTTTTAATATCAGAAATACTTTATTTTTTTAAACTTCTTTTTAAAGAATTACACGTTCAGAGCACATGATATTTACAATAAAATTTTAATCATTATTTCATCATTTTGGAATTGGAAAATGTAGATATCGCACTTCAACAATTTCGTGACTGTTATTTCAGATGTACAGACTGATTATTAATTGTTATAAACTGGTTTCAATGAATTACATTAACAATTGTAGGGTGGAGATTCATTACAAAGGGTATCCCTAAATGAATGCAAGATTGAATTTGCCACCATTCGTGCAGTAAAATGTTGGCAACCATCTGATAACTTAGGGTTAATAAAAATGGAACATTACACGATAGAACGTGTTAAAGCAAGATTTGAATTAACTAAAAAACATTTTTTATTTAAATTGTTACATTTTTATTGAATCGTAAATTACATAGGACAGGGTTTATGTATGGAATAGCCCAATGGGCAAGTGGCCTCCACGGCTTTGCTGGCACATGCGCACTCTTTCCCAAAATTTCCATGACCATTTTGCAGAAATGTGGCTGAATTTCGTTGATGTAGCTTCGTATTTCCTGCTCCAATGCACACGTGCTTGTGGGCTTATCGGCATATACCTTTGACTTCAAATGACCTCATAAAAAGAAATGCAATAGTGTTAAATCACACGCTCTTGGAGGAGGCCAATTCTCAAATTTTCGATCTGCGGCCGCCAAACTTTCATTATTTTTGAACTATTGTTCAACAGTGAAAACACATTGTTATATCGTGAAACGCTCCATTTTTACTAAACTTAAACTATCAGCTGTCAATTTTTTTTAATACTATTGCCAATACTTTACTGCTTTACTGCACGAATGGTGACAAATTCAAATATTGCTTATTTTGGGACATTCTATACTATTATAACCTTGTATACATATGGCGGTGAAAATAGTCTGATGTTGGAAGTTTTAGTTATAAAACAAATAAAAAAATTAATACCTGGAAAATTAAACAGTGAGTGTTCGAATTTAATTTTATTTATCCGTCAACAGATACGCCTTATTGTTTAGGTAAACGCCTTATTGTTTAGGTAATAAGTATGTGGACATAAGAAATAAAATGAATAAAAGTTGGAATGTCACTTTCACACTAAAACTGTACAATTTTAATAATCAAATCTATATGATATTTTGGACTCAATCTGCCATCAGGGAGTATAGCTCAAAATGAATATTAGCCGCAAAACGAAGTTAAACATAAAATGTGCCATAATGCAAAATTGTACCAGAAAGATGAAGTGAGAGAATATTTCCACTAATGAATATCTAACTTTGCTGATAGATTTGTTAGAAGAAACTGAAAATTTCTATTGCATCATCACAAAATGACACAAAAAGATATCCAAGTTTATTTATAAAAAAATAAAAGTAGGAACCTAAACACAAGCATATCAATTTGCATTGATTTACATTTTCACCTCAAGATCCACAATACAAACTGTTTGTTTACCTAAACAATAAGGCGATAAATGCATCTATGCAATATTTCATTGACAAATAAAAAACGGAAATCAATAAAACATTGGGTAATAGCTTTTAGAAAACAGTATCTACCTTGAAGTGATGACATGTCGAGGTTCTTTTAGATTTCCTACACAATTGTTAACAAGTGTCACAAGGCTTCCCATTTATTTGAATGAATAGCATTTTACACAACGTATTTTTCCACGGTGACATTACCGTTTAATTTGTTTTATTTGCCCGAAGAATAACGAATACAGCGTGTGCTTCGTGTTATGCGTATAAAAAGCTTTAAGTGTTTTTATTCACTATCTTAAAAAAAAAATGTCAAAACATTTCCTACGTGAATCCATTGTTTATGTGGATAATTTCAGCGCAAAAAGGGGAAATGCGAAAGCTATTCAAGTTGTGTGGCAATACTAAAAATGAAAATAAGTGGGGGAAATCAAAATTTTTATTAAAATACATCCACAAATAGTAACAAAATAGTAAGTAAAATAAATAGTAAGTAAAAAGATCTGAAAAATAGTGAACATCATAGGATTACATAATATAAAACATACAGCGTATCAAAATCATCACGTTTCTTTGCGCACATTGGCAAAGTAAACGCGAATGCATATTCATCACATTATATATAAAAAAAAAAACCTGATTGTTTTGTCTTTGACTTCCTAGTATGCTTTCACAGTATAAAAGCTATCATAATCAAACGCGACTTATGATCTTGATTAAGGTAAGGAAAAAAAATATAAATATCTAAACATATCTCTTTCACTGACGGTTTTGTCAATTTTGCTTCTTATTTCCCATTTTTCTCAATTCAGCATGTTTTTGGACGCACATTCGGAGACTATCTGATGAAATCAATTTTCGCACTTCATGTACATCGTTTATCAATCCATTGATATCAGTACTAGTATTGAAAATTTATTTTTCGGTTATAGCCATAATCGCATGTGCAGACAATAAGTTTTATTATTATTTTAACTGCTACGATTGAAATGGCTTCGTTTAATTTAGTTACTTTGATGTTCCGCTTCTTAACAGCACGAGAACTCTTTTTGTATTGTTTGTACTGCTAATGGATTCTAAAACCCACCGTGCTTGTGCGTACGCGTTAGGATGGGTTTAATTCGACAGAATATGGGTGACAGGGAAAATGAAAGGAGATGTTTACATTTAACAATAAAGTAAATTCCGGAAATGCGTACATCTTTCCGTGTCTCCCTTAAGAGTTAGAATTGTGGAAAAGCGGCCATCTCGGACTGAATATGATACTGAAATGATCAGTACGGACATCGCAATTTTGAACCCCGGCGAGATGATCAGAATGACACACGAGCCATCATTCATACCTTTAAAATTCCACACCATACAGAAGCAGAACACTTGAACCTAAACATCATATTTATCTTTTAACTCTCCTCTACCATCCAAAACCTAATTATAGGCTTGTAATGCTTTGCTAGTCGCAATCGCCGGTTAAATTCCTTCAAAGGCAATACAATTACTTTGATTAGCAATCAAAATTAGCAATTTCAATCTCAGTAAACTTTATTTATTCTTTGAATAAAAAATTGTATTCTAAGTGTTCTTAACCTAAAGTATGCTTGCAATTTTATATCCTCATAGCACTATCATTAAAGAGTTAAAGGTTAATAGGTTCACAAGCACTATGAATCTTTGCTAGAATCAGCATTCAAACCAAGAACTTCCTGGTTTTGAAATAGGTACCCTAACTACTAAGGCACCACGACATTGCAACTTGAATGACAATACTCATTTGAAATAAAGGTATGCATTATGGCAGGACAACCAAAAATAATTTTTAATTCATATTAGTTTACCTTCATAGTATAATAAAAGGGGGGGGGGAACAACAGCATTTTGGAAAAATGCCTGCTTTTAATGATGGATTGAACTCAATATTTGTTCCAGATTTTGTGTAAATATCACATTATAAATTCCGCATACATCATTCATACGCATTTGAATTATTATGTGTCGGTGCATATACAAATGTAAAAATGCGAAAGTATTTTTTAAGAACTCGAGGATGTCTACGGCTTGGAAATTCGTTTAAATCCCGAATATCAGTTTTTCTTGTCTAAAATCAATTTTTAGTTATGGTATATCAAATTTACTAAGACGAAAACAAATTCGTCGAATTTCGGGCGGACGCCATACTTGACCAAAACTAAAAATATGAAGATTGTATTCTCGCAATTGTCGCCAAATTCGAAGAAGGGGTCAATTCGAAAAATTCGAGCTTTCACGAAATACTTCGAATCTCGAGCAAACATTCTACCTGCCCAGTATCAAAAATGTACATGTTGCCCTCTCGAAATCACCGTCAAATTCATGCAGGAATCGATTCGAAAAATAAAAGAGTCGTCCTCTTTCCCCTACACTCACAGGAACGCAACCGCGTGTAGACATGACAATTCTGGTGGCGCCAAAAACACTGCGCGGTATGCATGTCCCAGCGCCCAGGTAATAGCTCACCTCCCAAGGCACACATGATCCTCCCCACCTAGTATTAAAAGGCGTTTTTGTTGTCCTGTTTTTATTTGGCGGGCCAGCGACCTTGAGGCAAGAGGTTCGACCGATCGCCTTGAACCTCGACAACCAAAAAACAACCGGGGGGGGAGAAACTAGAAAAAGAATAAAGAAAAAGAGAAGAAAGATGGCAGACGCAAAATGTGAGTCGCGTGGAGAGTGCGAGCAGGTCGGTGACCGGTTTGCTTCGCGCGCAGCAGAGAGAAAAAGCGATTCTCGGTTGAAAGTGTGCTAAGTTCAGCGGTCTCTCAACTCGTGGGTGCCGTGCATTCGAGCGTCTTCATTCATAACGCACTCGAAATAATTAATGTACGTTACTTTTGCAAGAAGAAATTCTTAGACGATTTTTTTAATGTCAATATTTAACAAATAATTTTTAAAGGAGCAAAAAAAGAAAAAAAAAAAGCAGAATTGCGTAATTTACTACACATATGCAATGAGATTTTGTTTCTTAAAATAATATAAGGAAAAATAAAAAGCATTTTTTTCTTTTTTTACAGATTTATCCGTTATTTACTAAATTCCCACAAAGGAAAAAAACTAATAAATTTATTAAAACTGAGCATTTGAATGGCAACAGAAAAAAACATTTAAAAATAAAATTAGCACCAGTGTTGAATGTCATTTGATATGAAAACTTAGGTAAAAAAAAAATTGCATGGAGGTTCAACCTTTAGTGAAAGCACCGTAGTCATTAGAGGTTTGAATCGGGCATTTCATATTTGATTTTTAATTATATTGCAGTTATTAAAAGAAAGCAAAAACATGCATTTAATATCGTCCAAAAGCGCATAGATAAATTCGCAGTAAACAAAAGTAACGAATATTATTATAATACATGCTTAAAAAAAATTTAGGTAAATTTATTAAATAGAAAAAACTGTATGGAAATGAAGTTACTATAAAGCTTATTTTTTAAACAAAAGCAAAGAATATTGTTATAATACATGCTTAAAAACATTTAGGAAAATTTATTAAATAACAGAAAAAAACTTATTGAAATGAAATTACTATAAAACTTATTTTTCAAATTTTAACCCTTCTTTAGATAATTTTTTTCTTTCTTTTTTTATGAAATAAAGCAGAAAGATATAATTCATGCCCTAAATGAAAGGGATAGAGTTCAAAAAAATCCTAATATATAATATAAAATAAATAAAAAACAGTATGATGGAAATATCCGCCATCATACAAATTTGCATGTTAAAAGCTCAGTACAAAATCTTCAATGTCCTAATCATCTAAATTTCCTCACGCATTATCGCTTTTATTAGCAAAGAAAAAAAAATCTCAAATCGGTTATAAAAAAAATATTCAAGAAATCGCATGTTTCATCCAACCACAACAGAGGAATAACAAGTTCAACCCCGCTATAATAATTGTAACTTTTTTTTTACTACAACGTTTCTTATTACGCAATAGTCATAAAAAAAATTGCCATCAACAACCAATTTACAGTACACCTGTTTTCAGTACAATTTTTTGCCCACTAAATGTTATGATGGAAATTTCCATAATCATGCAAAGCGTTAAAATGATGTAAAAACAGTTTTCGTGCAAGAATGTGCCCAGAATTTTATTTATGCTCAACTAAAAATAAAATTAATAGAACTTAGAAACCGATGGCATTGTACAGACAATTAATTTCTTCAGTGATCATTATTATAAATATTCCAACCATTGCTTATCAGAAACATACAAAAAACATTATTAACAATAGAGATTGTCGGAAGATGAGCTCAAAAGTCGTTCGATATATCTAAAGTGCCGGACACAGCGATAAAAAAAAAAAAAAATCAAAGCCGACCTTCTCGAATTTTCAATACGTTGGCAAAGGAAATATCTTGTTGAGAATGGCATCGCGAACAATTTTCAACCCGTTATGTAATAGAACTCCGGATGATGAGAAGTGAAGGCTACAGTCAAGGCTAAAACAGCGAGACAGCTCCATTTCATCCAAAGCAGGTACAAAAGAGGTAGCATCTGCAGCATTTCTGACCTAAAAATTTCAAATTCTTAACCAGTTTTCAATTTTTTTTTATTGACTTTTTTTATTTATTAAATATATTACTTTCAAATGATTAAACTAAAAACTTCTTTTAATGGAAAGATAGGATTCAAATTTTTGGTTAATGGCAAAAATATTGAGGAGTTTTATATAACTAATTGAATTTTAGGCAGAAATTTAACAAATTTAATTTTTTTAAATTATTTTTGGCAGAATGCCAGAAATAATCTGCATTGTAAATTTTTAAATAAAATTAAAATATAAATTTTTAAATCTGCATCGTATATATTTCCTTATTGGTAATTTTCAATAAGAAATAAAAATATGGTATATTTTTGATATAATGATAAAGGGTCCAAAATTACAAAAATTAAATTTTAAATTTTCAAAAGGATTTTTTAATAAAACCTGATATAGCAAAGGTTTCTTTTTCTCTCCCTTTTAATTTCTGGAATTAAAAACATTTAACGTATAAAAAAAATCGCATAAACTGCAAAACAACATTACAGATTAAGAGTCCCAATTGATTTATTTGTGCCATTATTTTGCTTATAAGGTCAAAAAAAATTTATCATATAGGGTAGGCACAAGGAAAGTTATCAAAAAATTTTAATACTAGATCAAATGAACAAACAATAGTTGGTGACAGCTGAAGGTGATACTATGTATACGCGCTATGTCTGTGTGCAGTTGAATGGTTATGAATGCTTTTTATGAATGCTAATGGTTATGAATGCTATTTTAGAATAAAATTTAGAAAAAATTCACGATCATGAATTATTGGATATAAAATAAAAAGTTACTTAGCTTCATGTAGCTCATTTTATGACCCTAAAATGTCTCAAAAGTACATTAATCATTCACTAGCAATTCGATTGCTCAAAACTAGGGATGCGCTATATCAAGACGAGTAATCACCTACGAAATCTAATATTTAGTTAATAATACTTGAATTAGCCTCTTTTGCACTTCCTTTTTAAACAAATTAACTTTGCATTTTCAGACAGAGTCGTCATCCCGAAAGGAGCATCATTTTCGTTATGATTAGAAAATGATTATTATAAAAGCCGTATAATAGCAAAAACTGTTGATTCATTTTTGCTTTCTTGTATACATATTATAGAGAAAAATATAATAATCATCAAAAAAATTCGAACTCGAGATTTTGACGAATCTCCACGTTTTAGACCTCCTTGAGTTTGAAAAATGCAGTTTTGGAAAATGTCTGTCTGTGACAAAGATAACTTAAAAACGCTTTCACCTAGACGGATGAAATGTGGCATACAATCTTCACACCAAATTTGTAGATTTCTATTAAATTTTGTGCAAAATCCGTACAGAGGAAGTCTGTCTGTCAGTCGAGCTGTCCAAATGTAAATTAGCTCGATAACTACAAAACGAAGAGAACTAGAATGATAGAATTCGGTACACAGATTTAACATATTTAGTATAAATACCTACCAAATTTTGAAAGAAATCGAACAAGGCGTTGACCGTCTGTTGGTTTGTACTTTTAGACAAATGTAAATGTAATAGCTCAGAGTCGCAATAATACATCAAATTTTGTATGGGATTTTGTAACTATAATTGTAATTTTGTGCTAAATTTTTATTTCAATCGGTCGGGAAAAACGCGTCTAAACCACAAATTCGATTCACGAATACTATTAGCCGCATGCTGGGGATTAATCACCAAAGACGACACTCTAGTTTCAGTAAAAATGCTAAATTCGCGTCAAAGGTTAATATTTCGTAACTATCGTACGTCAATGCCAAGTAATGCGTTCTCTAAGATGACACCTTTATGCGAGAAAGTTTTAGGGGTGACCACTCCCGTTGGTTAGGAATTATAACAAACCTCTAACCATATTTTTGAGCTTCTTAAGCAGTAAAACGAATCCCCGCACTCACAGTATCATTATAATCGAATATACTTTTATAGATGTTAAGTACAATTAATTAATTATGCATCTAATTACTTTTCGGTGTCCAAAGGGTTAAACACGTGAGGATGTAGTTCTAGTTTACGGCACATTTTTCCAGCACATCGTTATCTCGATTTCCTTAGGAAGTTCCGAGTTAGACAGGTTTCCGCTGTATTGAAAAGTCTGGTTACATTTTTACATCATATTGCCATATGCAAAGTGAATTTCAACGAGAATATTTAACTCGCCAAATGATATCTCCAGTTTAGTATTCGAGAACTGTATGGTCATGTCCTAAACTTTTACATTTAAAAAAACGATTACAGATTTTGCCACGGGCTTGTTGTAATCATGAACCGTGGGGGAAAAAAGTTATGCGAAATTACAGGTTAAAAAGTCTTACGAATAAGCACTACGTATTTTTCTAGATTAACTTTTTTTTTCATTCACCACCAAATACAATGGCTTTTTTTTACGCTTCTGTTATCTCGATATCCAAGTAAACCACCTTACCAATGGGTCGGCGGCTTGTACAAAAACGCGCCAGCTATCATCGGTGTTTAAGATATACTACAGATAAAAACACGGTTCAACAACCTCGTTGTCTAACTTTTTAATGATGTGAACCGCACAGGGTCGTTACGAAAAGAGTACTATAATGAGTACCAATTTATAGGTTGTTTTTTTTTTTTTTTCAAGAAATAGTTTTTTGGGAGGAATAGTTTTTTTTTTGAGAAGAAAAAAGAACTTTCTATAACAAAAACTTTCTTCCTTTCCCCCCCCCCCATTTCCGAATTTATTATATATTCGGCGAAAGTATTTTTTTAGCTAACAATTTTTATATTTCAGCAAAAATAAATTATATGAAATTATTATAATTCCATGAAAAATGATATGTCCTATCTGTCGTCAATATCATAAATTGCAGATTTTACAGATAAATAATAACGTTAATTGCCTACGTGCGTTATAAACCTCTAATTACCTATGGTCATGGTGATATATAGAATAAATGCAAATCCATAATAAAAACATCCATTAGTTATATTCGGACAAATACATTTCATAAATTTATTTTGAATTTTCCATATTCTCTAGAAAATATACTTATGTATTATTAATCGCACGCCATTGGCGAACAATAGTTACGAAAGAATCTGACAGCATGCGACCTTCAGCAGATTTTTCTGGGGATGGGGGATAAATCACTGGGTGCGGCTAATACACAAGAACCAAAAAAATCATTTATGTATTTCGGACGAAGTCAGACCGATTGAAATAAAGATTTGATACAGAACTTGAAAATTTCAACAATTGTAGTTTCAAATTCACATAACAATTTTCATACATTTAAATCAAAGGTTTTTTTTTTTTTTTTTTTTTTTTTTTGTAGTTTACATTTATGTGCTTGTGAATATACAGATTGACAAATGGTTAATCAATTGATATTTGTCACTTTTTACGTTGTTTTATTTTGGAGGGGGGGGGTCATCCTTCCTTTTTTCAAAATTTATTTTCGGTGATTGGTTCGTAATATAATACATATTTATACTTTAGATAAATCTGTCTATCAAATTTTATCCATCTACATCTCTATATTTTGTAGTTATTGCTTTAACTTATATTCGTACAGCCAGACAGACTTCCTCAGAAGGGATTTCTTTTTACACTTGAGGATGCTTAACCTGCCTCCCCCCCCCCTTTTTTTTTAAATTATCTTTCAATACATTCGATTTTCATGTTATGAAACAGATATAACTGAGATTTGGTATTCTTTCGATCACGTTTTTTACTCTAAATGCAATCAATAAAGATATTTTAATTACAATCAACTCTTGCACAGAATATTGTTATATAATAAATAGCTATAGAGAGTTGAGATTAATATGATGTTTATAGTATGTTTTGGTATACTCTACAAATTGCATTATTATTTGTTACCTCACATGTATGATAAATATGTAGAAATCATTCAGGGCAGATCGTTGAACTTAAAACTATCACGTTTGGCATGGCAATCCCTTCTTGGATAGATGTCCTAACCAAAAAGGTTTTCAAAAAATTAAAATTTGTTTAAATTACAAATTATTAAATGGTTTTTGCTCGATAACTTCCGAACATATCACTACAAAATCCATTCTTACATCACTTAAAAAAATGCTTTTCAATGACAAATTTTATTTCTGTGCAGTTATTTAAAAATGCTAACAACTTTTTTTTTAAAGTTTTGAGTGCATTTTGCAATAACAGTTTTCATAGTTTTAATTTCTGTATTTATTTTTATATTCACCTACTTTCGCACGTTGCGAAGATATTAACCCCTTGATTACTAATGAGACGTATACATCCCACTAACCTTTTACAATTAGTTTATATAGTGCTTAGAAAAAGCAGTTTTTTTTAAAGGGGAAGAGGGGGATTATTGACCATGTTCTAGCTTCTATCTTAAAAATCATTTAGAAAAAAAATCAAATAAATTTGTCTTATTCAGAGCCTATTCACTTCACTCGCGTGGAAAATGAAAAAAAAATTTAAATTCGTAGTCAAGGGAGTAAATGCATTTTTTTTTCCAAGTAACTCGGTACCGCTGCTATATAAGTACATTTTAAATATGAAAATAGAGGAATCAAACATAAAATCGTATCATTCTATGATGCTTAAGATAAATGGTTCGAATCTCCTTTAAATGTTAACATCATTTTTCTGTTATAGCAGATAACTTTTAAATACTGCCCTTTACAGTATATATCACCCTTAATACATAGCATATATTTTTAAAACTATTAGAGGATTACAATTCTGAGCCTAATCTTCTTCATTTTAGATTAATCCCATTTATATATTTTCGTCTGCTTTGGCGAATTTTCTCACATAATGAAACTGCAAATCGTTTGGTTAATGAAAAAAAGAGTTTTAACTTTTAATTTTCAGACTGCTCTTTCAGTATAAATTTGAAATCACTTTTAAGATAAAAACACTATCATTTAAGATAGTAAAATTTGCATATCTAAACTCCAAGAATGATAGTAATAAAACCTGTAAAGCTAGATATATCGCACATGATTTCTGAAGACATAAATCTTTACAAGCTAAGTTACAAGTCCAGGTAGATTCCTTCTCGAAGGCTATCGCAATACATTTATTTTATTGACACAGAAAGTTGTCGTGAGTTGCTATGATGCAAGATTGCGAGACCTTTCTCGTGCTTTCGATTTTACTCAACTAATGATAAAAGAAGAATTCCATTCTTTTTTTCTGCGACATATGATACAACATAATGGCATTTTTTTAAATAACTTATCATTTGTTTAAACACTGAAAACAATTGTGGACATTTAAAATGGAAATTTATCTTTTTAAAGCTATTCATTTAATACTGTATTGTAAAAAAAAAAATTGCGCCATACAATAAATACACAAAGGCAATGACCGAAAGATATTCATTTTCCAAAAATTTGACCTACAAAAATTAAATCGGAATTCCGATATCGAATTGAAATTTCACTGTAGTCAGTTTCACTGTAGACAATTTTATCTTAGAAATAACTGTGCACCTTGCTAAAAGGAAAGGTATGATATACGTGCAATTAATTTATAGATGTATGTGCAGTTATGATCGTCTGCAATTAATGTCACGCGATCTGATGCCATTAAAATAACGAATAATTATTTTATTTTTCTGAATAGAATATATATCGATGCCCAATAAAAACTCAAATATCACATAAAAATTGTACTTTTCTCTCGCAAATATATTTTTTTAAAAACTGCAGCTAATTTTAAGTTAAAATGAGTCAATGAGGGAAAAGAGGAATAGGAATTAAATCAAATGTCAAGTATGGAAATTTTCAATTTATAAAAGAGGTCTCAATATTATATACCAATATCCTTAACATATATTAAATTGATTTGACACTATCAGAAAATCATAATTTTTATTATCAAAACTAGAACTAAATCTGAATAATGTTATTTAATATACGAAATGTTTTTCATTAAATTATCAATATAGAAAAATCCATCAAGATATCTTAAGCATATAATTAAACAAAAAAAATGGAATTTCACTTTTTAAAATGTTTATATTTTCAAATTTATTATAAAATATTTATTATTGCAACATCATTTATAGATTGATTTTTATAAAGTTATCTTAAAATTGCACAATTTAATTGGTATTGAACAACTACATACTTTTTCAAATGCTTAAAATGCAATTTTCAAATTCCAGACAATCTAATTTTGCCTGAATAAAACTATGGTATATGGGAAAGGGGTCCATAATAAACTAAAAGTGGAATCTCATTGTCTTAAAATTTTCATGTATAAATATAATTTTGATTGTTTACCATTCCAAATTTTACTTTCTCATAATTACATTAAAACAGCTAGTCAGTATTTTAAATGTTTTAGTGTGGTTGCTTTAATGCCTCATTAAATTTTGTTAAATTCTTTAGAAATAAACAATGCTATAAAAAGTCCAATTAGAGTTAAAGTAAATTAAGCTTAATTTACTGTAGGCACCCTACTTTAATACTCATCATCATAAAAAAAAGAATAAATAGTCGACTTCATTTAACAAAATTCCTTATATAACTACTATTTTATATATATATATATTAATTAATGCTATATTTTCTTATTTTCTAACTAGTGATTGAAAACAAAAACATTCTAATAGAAATGAGATTTTTTTAAAAATTATCACAAAGAAGTTACACATTTAAAAAGAGAAATAAAAAAAAAACAGCTTACTAAGCATAAAAAATTCTATAAAACATATTCTCTATTTCAATTAGACAAATTTAGAATAATCAAATTATTTAAGTTGTTAAAATGTGCCTGAAAAAATTCCTTAAATTTCTTTAGCTTAGTTTTGGCTTATTTTATTCATTTAAAATTATGCTATAATTCAAATGAATTAAAGGAATTATAAATGCTTTATTTTTGTGACATAACTTCTTTAACTGCAATTCGCTTAAATTTTTTTAAAAAATCAAGAAAATTTTTATCATTATTGGTTATACTTTAATTTTTTAAATTTAGATTTTTAGATTAAAAACAAAAGTATTTAATCCAAACCATAGCAAAATTGAAAATTAAGAAATTTCAATCTTTAATAAGGAAAAATTTGGTTGTTTGGTTAGCTTAGAGATTTATAAACAGCAAAAAAAAAAAAAAAAAAAAAATGCAAATAAATTTCAGAAATGAAATTTATATACTATTTATTTACTAAAATATAAGCAATTTTTTTTTATTCTACTTATGAAAAAGAAAATATATTTAATTATTTTAACATATAATTACAAAGTTAGTGTTTAATTATTTCTGTCTTAAGTTAGTAATAATAAAATTTCATTATCAATCAAATAAAGAATCTTATTTTGGTCTAAATAATTTAATTTTTAAAGACTTTTTTAACCATTAATATTGAAATATGGTACATCATATGCATTTATGGTTATGGGTTATGTAATAAAAAACCCATCATACAATTAAAGATTTTTCATATCATAAGAACTTTAAAGAATCACAAGAACAATAATAAAGCTTCTTAAATCGTTAATTATTTTAGTATTGTCAAAATTACAGGAATTATTACAACAATTTTACATCCAAGGTTACAAATGACTTAAAATTAACCAGAATGTATATAATACAGAGCAAGAAATATTGCTATCAAAAATATATAAATATCATAATTTATAAACAGTAATGATTTTCCTAATTCATAATTATCAACTCAATAAACTTCCATATTCAAACATAAATCTAAAGTTTTATTGTCCTTCATTAGATTGCCACATATTTTGCTTTTATTTTAAAAGAAATTCAAAATCAAATTTAAAAAAAAACTAACTCTAGTAGAGCCTTTCTGATCTTATATTTTTTTTCGAAGAAAAATTAATTTAGTTAAAAAAAAAGTCATACAATCAAGTAAAGATATAAATTTATCGTCTGCATATTGAACCAACTTTGCAACGAATAATAAATTTTTACACGCTATTCAAATACACAAAGTATTTAGGTTAAACTTTAACAACAGATTAATTTTCAAAAAATATTTTAAGGATAATGAAGCGTTTATCTAAGACAGACTTCACGTGTAGGGGTTGATGACTTGTCAAAACAAACATCACGTTAAACGATCGTGACATCGACATCTTGGCGTGTAAACTTTGCACCGTTTCTACTTCGATTCTAAAAGAACACAATCGTTTCCCAAAGGAGATACAGAAGTACATAACAGAGTTACAGATGACGGTACAGTAAACAGTACTTTATAGCTAGTGACAGGGATAAAAGAAAAATTTGAACTTACGCATTGACTGTAGAGTACACACGGACAGTATAACAGGAACGCTCCAACGTACGGCCGAGAGTTCAGGTTTGAATGAAAGAATCAAACAAAAGATCACCGCGGCTTGAGGTCGAGGATATATAGGGTTTGTGACGTCACGTCGCAGACGAGAAGGCTATTGATGTGAAAATATGTACCGCGAAATTACACCTCCCCTGACGTCAAAGTGTCGCCGATATGTAACGTATAGCATTAAACACCGAATATCAAAATAAAAAAAAAATAGAATATCGAAAAAAATATATTCTTTTTGTTTTGTTAGACAACCGCTAATTTACGTATAAGGATAATAACAGGAAAAGCGAAATATTCATAGACGTATTTTGGAAGGTAGGCTTTTCTTTTTATAAATGTGCGAATCCGTCGTATATGCGGATGTATTTTATTTTTTTATTATTGTTATTATGGCGCCATTTAATACACGTGTTGTGTAAATG
>JAPMOR010029509.1:75177-123223 GCA_026543865.1 Argiope aurantia
TATATATATATATATATATATATATATATATATATATATAATCCGTGGTATGCAGTTCATAGTGTCTGAAAATCAAATTTCTGTTTTAGACGCGTTTTTTCCAACCGACTGAAAGAAGAATTTGACGCAAAATTACATTTGTAGTTATAAAATCCCAAACCAAATTTAATATATTTAATTCAATGCATTTTTGAACTGTCGTGTTTACCTATTTCTGAAAGTACAGATCAACAGATGGTCAATCTCTCATTGGATATGGCTTAAACTTTGATTTCAGGTGCCTACACTGTAGATGTGTGCTAAATTTCATCCACCTAGTTTGCTTCGTTTTGTAGTTATCACATTCGAACAGCATGACAGACAAACTTCATCTGAACGGATTTCCCTCAAAATTTGATAGAAATCTACAAATCTGGTGTAAAGACCTGGTACTAAATTTCATCCGTCTAGCTTAAAGTGTTTTTGAATTTATATTGCCGCAGATAGATAGACATACAGACGGACATTTTACAGAAATGTGTTTTTTGAACTCAGAGAGGTTTGAAACTAGGAGATTCGTCAAAATCGTGAGTTCGATTTTTTTGCAGTACTTTCTCTATGCTACATAGTATATGAAAAAGTAACAATATTTAACAACAATAACAATACTAAAAATTTATTCATTGCTGTATAAATGAACATAGTTATTAATATATTATCAAATTCCATGCAGGTTTTGATTTATTCATTTATAAAGCCGTATTTTAAAACCTATGAACAAGTTTGACTGAATTCAAGTATGGTAAAATCCTATATAACTTGTTGCAACAGAATCCCGCTAATACTACATAAAAGATATTTCCGTTTTATTGAAAGATTCTTTCAGGAATAATTGTTTTTAGAAATTGTTTGTTTATGTTTTTTGATGTCATCAGCAGAAATTGCACTATCTGCCACTCATTTTTTTTTTCCAAACTGCCGTACACGATTGAATAAATAATAAAAAAATTATTTTAAATTACTCGATATAACCAGCGTTGCATGGAATGGTATTATTTTTATATTTTTTACTTCATGAAAATTTATTATTCAATTCTTTGTCGCAAAGCATTCATTAAAAGATTTTTTGCTGTTTTATCTTTTTTTATGTTTTCAATATTTTAAAGCAAAATTTGAAATACTTAAAATATAACAAATATTTGAAAAGATTAAAATTATCACATATCAAACCAGCTGTTAAAAATTTTGTGGTATAAATATCCTGTGAGAAAGAGTAAAAACATTTTTTTAACGTTAATATTCGACAGAAAATCAAAAGAGGATTTTTCCATCTCTGATAATTTTATTTTTCATTAAAATTCGAAAACATTCCACCAAAAGATTTTTAAATTCTTGTTGCTTCACGAAAAATTCTCAAACGAATTTTAAAAATTTCACAAGATTAATTTCCTTCATAAATTATAAATAATTTGTGAAGATCCTTATTAATAATTTTTGATAATGATGTAAAAATTAATTGTAAATGGCAAATTAAACATCTGTTTGCATAATGGAATACGAAGGCAGCCATTTTGAACGGTGAAATTTAAATCTCCATTGATCATTAAAAACCATTCAAATTTCGAATCAGTTGTTAAGTAACAGGAAGCTTCAAAAAATTTTTAATTTTAAAAGTCATTTTTAAATACCCACAAATTAGAAGAAATTTTTATCACTCTTTTTTTATGTTTTAGATATTTTAAATTCAGTTAACTTAACTTGGGCGGGACTATATTATTTGTTTGGTTCTATTATACATGCGCAGTGGAAACAAAGTTTTTAATTGATCAAAAAATTAGCTTATTTAATCAACTGTTTTGAAATTTTCACTAAAAATATTTCAAAGTTTCAGAGTGTTTGCAAGAAATTTTTGAAGAAAACGGATTTAGTGGTATAATATTCAATATTTTGAAGTTTCAAAAATACAAAAAAAAAAAAAAAAACGAAGAAAAGTAATGGCATTTGAGTTTAATTTATATAGATTACAATACATATATGTAAAATTTTACCTCAACAAATGACGAGAATTTTCAAGGCTGAACTAAGAAATTTGATAAACGGCGCCATAGATTCATCTCCTGCATGGAAATTCTAATAAAAATGTTGACGCAAGTGGCAAATAGCGTAGATTCACTTTAACAAAACTTTTCATAGGGGTAAATGTCATTTTTCTTTCCTGCCTGCTGTTAGTGAAGATTAACTATAACGGTAATAGTCCCTTCCTCCTCCCGCTTACCTGCTTTTCTGTTCTGTTCCAGTAAGATGAAATTACACTATAAGCATGTCCCGAAAAAGATTGTTTTAACCTTTCAAAACTTCAAAGGTACTTTCTGGTTAGATAATTGATTATTAACTTATCTTATTATAATAGAATAGAATCACGTTCTAAATGTATTTGTGAATATATTTCTTCTCTCTGTAGCATTTGTCCCTTTTGTGTTTAAAAAATAATCCTATTTGATCATAAAATTTTCTCGTTATTTAAGCATGCTGTTCGACAACCCTTAAAACTCTTAGATACCTGCTCAATTTAAATTAAAATGCATCTTACCAGCTAGATATATTTTTACTACATGGGTGCATTTTACATACAAGTACTTTTATATTTCAGAAAAAGTAATCAAAAGTTTTAAAATAATATTTCAAATCTTCGTGTAATCACATATAAATTCGAATTCTGACACCCAACAAAATCGCCGCTGGGGTTTAAAAAAATTAACTTTATATACTATGAAGTTTCATAATATTATGTATTATCCGAAATGAATATTGAAAGGCAAATTTTTTGAAATCCTGCAGTCTTTACCCGTCTCCTTTCATGTAATTTTCTTGGTCTGCATGTCCTCTTCATCCTTCTACTTTAACAGTGCATGTTCCGTTATTTCATCGTCAACAAGAGTTAATTTGAAGGAAAAGTATCTATCTATATTCACCCAAAGTCAACTTCATCTTTACCGAAGCCAGAAACTTACCGGGAGCATATGAGTTATGGGAATGAAAAGCTTCCGATATAGGTGTTGGTTCTCGCCATCCTAGTGGATATAGCTAATGATGTTGTGTCGAGTTGCCTCCAGCCGATGATGGGACGTGTCTCCTGCAAAAGGGGCTATACTACAGTGGTTTTTTTCCTTCTTTCATACCCCTAGACTTATAATCATCGTTCCACTCACCCAAGTCTTATCCTATCATGTTTAATTGATATCATCAGTGTACAAATGGATAGATATTTTGTGGCCCTAGACAATATATATTATAAAGCCCTTCTTTTAATAGGATGGTCATTCTAGTTTCACATTTTAGCCCATTTTTAAGATATCAGTAATTTATTTTAAGTTAATGTTTTTTTTTTTATTTCATTGACATTGTGAATATGTTTTTATGTATCTGTTATGATTCCAGACGAACAGACAAAAACATCGGGAATTGTCTCTCCATGGCTTTCTCATATACTCTTTAATAAAAGTGTTATTCCCCTCCCAACCACATAAAATTGTGGATCGTATTCTGAACAGATAGTGAATGCCAAAAATGCTCAGATTTTTATTTTCAAATTCCTACGCATGACTTTGAAGTATACAATTCTCATTAAAGAAAACCGTTACTTGTTTATTAATTGGGTGGCATGGCCGAAAAATGAAATATTGATCTTTAGCTTAAAATTGGAGTGCGAAATTCTGCAATTTTTTGGCGATCAATCGCTGGCATTCGATTAATACAATCATTTTGACAGATATACAAAGCAAGTGATAAAAATGTATTTTTTGGACTACGAGAGGTCTGAAACGAGGAGATTCACCAAAATTCTCTTGTTCGAATTTTTTGACGTTCTCTATAGTTTCCTTTTGCACATTTCTTTCGTACATTAATGGATTTTCTTTTGTACATTAATGGATTAATGGAACTTCTAATCCGAAACATTATAGCATGATCATGCTTTAGATTTAATTCTAATCTCTATTAAATTAATTTAAATCTCTATTTGATTTTTTAAAATTACTCTTATTTATATAGCAAAAATAACATACATACGCGCACACGCGCACATTCATTTTTTTTTTTTTGTTGTTGTTGCAAAGTTCGTCAATATAAATCAATACAAACCCAGAAACTAAAACGACGAAAAGTATTGTAAAATACACTTTAAAACATAGTGAGAGCACAGTTTATGCCATTTTCGTGGTATTAGTGCAAAACGATGTATATCTAAGATGATATATAATAGAGATTTTAATTAAATCCTGTGATTATTACAAGTTAAATGCATCAATACAAATTCACTTCAAAGTAGATATGTTAACATTTCTTAAAATGGTACTAGTATAACACTAGAATAAAGAATTTTTATTAAAACAATTATTACATTTAAAATTAATATGTATCGTTAAAGTGAAAATGTGTATTTTATTACCTAGTAATACATTTTTTTTATTTTATAGGAATTATTCGCATGAAAGCAGACGTTTAAATAAAAAGTATCCGTCGTCTCATGTTCTGATTGTCTATGAATATTAAATACAGCATTAAGAATTAAATCAAGGTCATTGAATCGGTTTTCTCTAGTGTTATGACACACAAAATGAGTTAAATTTTTGAAAGGAGATAGCTCATTGCTTCTTTAAAGGAAGGTGGAATAATTTCTTCACATTTTCCTTTGTGTTCAATTTAATTAGTTCCGGATATTTTCTTTTCTGTCAATTCATCGATCCGTATAAATAAAAACTGAAAAGTTGATTTTTTTTTCCTAGTAGAAAACTATACTAATGAAGAAATGTTCTTCAAAGTTTTGATCACAAATATCATGAAATATAAGGAAAATTTTAATGAATGTTTCATGATAATATATCAAAACATTCATTAAATTTTTTTAATAATCAAACTGTAGTATGTATAAAACTGTATAAGAAAAAAAGCATGGTGACACCAAAGATTTGTTTATCAAACCAAATTTAAAATAGTTGAAGTAATTTAAAGAGCTCCGTTACTTAAAATTGAGTTAAAAACTTGATTACTTGTTTTTAACGGTCGAAGGAAACTGAAACTCTTTGTTAAAAATTGCTTTAATTGTTTCATTCTTTTTTGCATTAGTTTTACAAAGGTTCTTAGTCATTTAAAAATGCTTAGATACTTTTATTTTTAAGGCAAATTCAGCGTCACTTAGTCGTAGGACAATTTTTTTTAAGGAACAAGAATTAAATAAAGCTATTAGCTGAATGAAAATGAGTAGGAAGTATTAGAATAATCCAGCTGGAATTTAAAGGTCATTGAAAAACGTTTCACGAAACTATAGCCAGAATTATTGTTATTCCTAAAAAAACATTTAAGGAAAACTTACTTAAAATATTTGCACTATTTTTGTTCCTGCATAACCATAATCAAAATAAAACAAACGTTATTTCCCGTTTCAAATGATCAAATTTTTTCATGCCAAACGATTTATAAAAAAGGGGGGGGGGGGACATAATATGAATAAGAATAATTATGTTCAATATTCCTTTCTTGAGAAATTCCATTTCTTTCTTCCAACCAAAATGGCTCATTTTATGACCAATATTGAAGTAATTATTCTAATGATTTCTAAAACGTATTTAAAAGCTCAATAGCCCGTTTTATAAAATTAGAAATTTTGATTTCACTGATGCCAGTTCGCAGCAGAAAGTGAACTTTATTCCTCCATAATTCTTTTATTTACCAAACGATTATCTTTCTTTCAGAAAAAAAGTAAAAAACAGGCAGTTTTGGATGAATTTTTTTTCTCTTGTTTATTCTTTTGCTTTTGTTTGTTATGGCGGTATGTGTTTAAAACTGTCTGGATTTTTCAAGTTCACTGAATCTGACGGACAACGAACTCGCATCGAGACGCAGACGAGACATTTTTTGATGGAAGATCTTCACAATCGTTTGAAATAGTATTCTGACCTTGGATCAGAGATGTAAAAACGAATTACAGGAGTGGGAGTGAAAAAAAAAATGTACAAGTAAAGCTGATTTACAAGAGATCAGAGTATAAATACTGAGAAGTGCATTGACTTAAATCATTAGTTTTTCTCGTTTTTCCATGTTAAGGATTTCTGGTTTTAAAAAATTTAAAAAAACTTTAAACTGCAAGGTTTTCATTTTTTTTTTTTTTTTTGCTTCTAAAATTTAACCATTGCTCATTTATCAGCATTATGGTATGGTACTTGTAAATTTCAATTGAAATAGATATTTAAAAAATAAAATGCGGTGAAACTTAATCTAAAGAAAGCAGTTTTGGATGAATTCAGTATAAATTATGGATAATTTTTGGAATATTTAGAATACCACATTTGCTGAATTTTAAATCCAAGATCGTGTATCTATTTGGAATGATGGAGGAGGGAGGGTGGTAAACAATCTGAGGTATAAATGAAAAATTGAGCATGTAAGGAAAATGGGAAAATGAGTAAGATTCTGAACAGCTAAGAAATGGGAATGTTAATATTAGTGCTAGATTTGAGAAGTAATACAATGTTAAAATTTCCTTTTCTGAACCGAACCCAGATACTCGTGGGCGAAGTCGAGATGGAATATATTTAAATTCGTGATAGTCTCGAAAAAAAATCAGGTATAAATTGTTGCTGTGTTGTGACTTATGGCACTTTAAAAGCCCGCTGGAATGTATGAATTAATATCAATGTAAATATAAGTCTATGTTGAAATTAATGATATTCAAAGGAATGAGGATATTTAATTGTTATCTTTTACTTCTAAAAGAAAATGTGCTTATGTTTCTGCGGAGTCCAGACACATTTATATAGCAATTATATTTCGTTTATAGTAATCATGATTCGAAATTCGAATTCACCTCAGAATTTGAATTTAAATTTAACGCAAAAACAAATTATTTAATATTTTATGTTGTTTAGAATGATTTTTCGCATGCATTTGTCCATACTATCGCTTCTGATATTTGTAGAAAAGAATTTTGTATACTATCGAATGGAACAAAAAAAATCTGTTTTACACTTCTAATGTAATATGCCGAAATTTGAAAATTTTTTATCTGCTAGTCACTTTACCCAGATGATTTTAAAATTTGAAACTAAAATTCCTGTATATAATTTTCTAATTCTCTCATTTTTTCCAAATTTTTTCAGGTGATTATCGGACATTTTTCTTTAATTTAAAATAAGAACGATCAAAATGGCTTTTCCTATTGATTTTGGATAAATTGTTTTCCTGATATGTTCAAAGTTTTTTTTCGGATCAGTGGATCCACGGGTCAAGTTTTATTTCTTCACTATTTGGCAAAAAGCCAGATTGAGAAATCAAGAATCAAAGAAATTGTATAATTTGAATTCTAATATCATTGTTTACAACAAACTTTCTTATTTCATTATATCTCTCTTTTTAATAGGGCGTCTTCCTTTTCAATTATTTTCCTTTTTAATTTTTAGGATTTATAATTAATTCCCCATACAATATTATTGCCAAGCAAAAAAAATAAACATATAAAATCATTCGTATTTTTTTACTTCATTTTCATGACATTATTTGATATTAATGAGATTTTGATTTCTCTAACATTCATCATGTCATGGACAACGCTATACGAGTTGCACTGGTTTTTCTGTAAAATAAAGAGATCTTTTTCCTGTTTATAATAAAAATTGAGAATGAATTTCTTACAAAATTATTTTTTGATTTAATCTAACTTCTATTAATATAAATTATTTACTTATGAAGATAAAACATTAATCTGGTTAATTCTGGCTATCTATCCATTTTAGTATTGCAAATATGAAAATTCGTTATATTTTGACTAAATAGACGCCTTTAATATTTATAGCGTAAAGAACTCCTAAAATAGGGATACAATTTTCTTTTTTAAATTTATTATGCAAAACTACTTTAAATTTATCGAGATCAAAATATCATGCCCCTCCCCCCTCCCCAGCTCATCAAAAATTTTTCTTACATAGTTCAAAATCTTCAATATATTTGGGTTCATTGGTGTTTATTATATAGCCTAGCTCATGCAGCTTGTATTTTCGATTCAGTTTGAGAAGATCACGCATTCATGCTTAAAATCCGATTTTACAAGTTGTATGAATTTTTTCTTGTTGTCATTTTATCAAACGTTGAGCCCTGTCAGCGTATTGTTTAGAAGAATTATGAATTAAAAATACATTGAAACGAATATTTCCTTTTTATAAGGATGATTAGTTTGATTGCAAGATTTTAAATATTGCCAAATAGTCGTTTAATTTATATAAACAGTTGTCTAAACCTTGGGCTTTAAAATCCCTACTCCAAAGTCAACCGTCTAAACTTTGGAACAGGCATTGAGTAAATACCAGTGAGCTAGCTTTTCATATCAATTAACACTTAAGAAGTGGTTTAAAATACACAATCCGAATCGATAAACAGAAGATAAAAATTTATTTTTACATCGATTGCCCTTGTGCTCAGGTAGAGTGGAAATGACTAAATACAAAGTGTGTTTACGCATTTTTAGAACGATTTCGAGACCTTTTAATTAAGGTTTAAAATGTAAAAATTATTCTTTTAAATGTTCAATCTGATAACCTTTTTACTGGACTGTAAGTCTGCATCATATTTTCATGATAGAAAGATTTTCATAAAATTTCTAGAGCAATTGGTTCTACTTTTCAGCCTGCAACAATCTTGGTGGGCTTGCCATTAGAAAGAGCTCTTTTCAATGCACAAAAGGCACAATAGTCTATTGGTTCCTGCATTGACTTCGCAGGAATATGTTGGAAAGGTATATGTGCAATACCTGTATTAGTCTTCTAAGGAATGCAGGGTACTTTTTCGAAGTAGAACTTATAGTTTCGTTTTGATGAGGTTTCAAATTTTGAAAATCATTCCGATGGAGTTTCTTCCGTAAATTTCTCTTGATAGCACATTGGGTTGATTTTAACACTTTTTTTTTTCATTCTCTTTAATTTCCCATTGTAGGAAAGCATTTCGACGAGCACAAGCTTTTTACTTTCTTTGCATTGACAGAACGAGATTTATACATTTCCTTTCTCTTCTTTTTCTTTAGTAAATAAATAGACCTATTTTCATTGCAGCCATGCTTTATCTACGGTCACAATATTTCCATTTATCTCCCGTTAAATAACTTTCATAAAGGCTTTTTTCACATTGTTCTCGACAACAGCTGGTGCATATCATTTTAGGCTTTTTTTTACGTTTAAAATCTTGGTTCAGTATTTTACTCTTACTTGATTCATTCTTTATTGCTACAGATGCATTTAAAGACTACAGTTGATTTCTGCTTCGGTCGATTTGATATTGTTGCCAAAAATTTAAACATATAAACAAAACAATACATATTTTCCGGGTATTCGTTTGGAAGTTCTTTCTTTGTAAAATTAAAGACTGATAGTTTATTTCTTTTCGATTAATATTGTTGTTTATTTTGCTCTTAGAAATTTTAATATTATGCATTTTACAATATTTTTCAATTATGGAATAAGAATTTTTTTCTTTGGAAAGCATAAAAACCTTTCCTTTAACCCACAGCTTGCTTACACGCAACCTTTTGAAAGAAGAATAAATTTAAAAGAAGCAAATGATATTTCTCTTTTTAGATAATAAACTGTTGCCAAAAGTTTTTATTTTAAAAAATTTGCTTTTTTAAAATTTTTTAACGAAATTGTTCTAAAATGCGATAAATATTTATTTACATTTTGTTTATGTACATTTCCCATATATGAGTTAATTAAATATTAAGTCCAGAAAATGTCTAGACATGAATAACCATAAACATTCGATGCTTTAGAATCTGTTGCATAGAATAAATCTGAAGAATGTCCCCAATCATAATAAAATTTGGAATTGTTCCAATAAAATCTGTATACTTCGTAGAATTCCGTTGCAAACTTTCAAAATGAGTCAACACCCGCTTTAAGTCATTATTAAGACAAGCTCCATTTTCAAAGCAACCACTTCTTGAAAACCAATAAACATTCCTTTCCTAACTGTGGATGGTCATTGGTCAATCGACTATATGTCACAGATAGATTTAGAAATGGAAGGAGTTACATAAAAGATTGGCATTCTTTTGTTATGATTTATAAGTACAGTAGACATATGCATTGTTTTCTCAGAAAATAAGTCAAATCTCTGTATATCAAGGATTCTTGATAAATAATTCGATGCTTAAAAATTTCGATACAAGAAATTTCAATAAATAGAAATACATATTGTAGAATTTTTATTATTTTTATTCTGAATGGATAGAATCTCTATATATCGAAATGAAGATTTTCATGGGGGGAAAATGCAGTTTATAGATAGTTGAATGCAAGAAATTTCAATAAACAGAAATACAAAGTTGTAATTTTTCATCGTTTTCTTTCGAAAAGAATTATTGATGATTAATTTTTTTAAGGTTGATGATAATTTAGACGAATTAAATAAATAAATTTGCATTAAAGGTATATACAAATTGTTCTGTAAAATTTATTTTTTGACTCGACTTCATTTTTTTTCCCACGCTTTGTATTTCTTTCACTTTTTTTTCATTCTTAAACATTTCTGCTTAGGGATTGTACTCCTATAATTAATCTGATGATAAATTGAATTTAAACTAGAATCTCGTTCAAATTTAAGAAAGGGATTTTTTTTACAGCAGAAGATAAGAATAACATATCCGCCTCTCCAACAATATTTATTCCTTTTTTTCGTAAACGACTTCCGGTTTTTCAAAAAATTTCAATTACAATAACTAGTAGTGAAACAGTTTTCTTTTTTCTTATTTAGTGTTCAATTTTAAAAACAAAATAAGAGTTGTCATTATTTTTAATGCGAGATTTTTTTACATTATATAGAAATTTTATTCGATATAAAGAAAATGATTTTCCATTGAAAAACTACGATAACCCCCTCCCCTCCGCCCCCAAAAAAACTCGATGTATAATAGTTCTATTTAAAAAGGCTCGACAGTATATACAAAGATAAAAATACGTTAGGTCCAACAATAAATAAAGCAAACTATTTGTTTATAACTAAAAACAACTTATAATTTGCCAACTTTACATGAAACTACTGCATTGCTATCAATGAAGTCAATTTGCGTGACGTCACAATTGCATCATAAATGTAGCTTCGCATATCATCTAGCATCCAAATGTAAGTTGCCTTCCATTTTTAATTCCAACAAAACATTCAAATGATTTATAATTAGATTCTCGCTGCGCACTTGACATGAATGAATTGATTCCGTTTTCTACTTAGAGAAAAGGAAATTTACTAAGTTACTAATTTAACTAATAATGCAATCGATTCATGGGAAAATGATTTCAAAATTACTAAAGATGAATGCATAAAAAGCATTTAATTAAATCGAAGTTTCAAAAACGTATGCAATTTTTTCTTTGATAAATCACAACGGCAAATGCTTTCAACTTAAAATGAGAAACCAAGAAGTTAAAAAGCAGCAAATGGAATGAGAAGTTAAAAAAAAAATTAGTATTCAAAAGCATTTTTATAGATAACAACTTTTTTTCCGGCAATAAAAAAAATTTATCGTCAAGAAATTTTTACAAAATTGCGTTGAAGCCAACGTTCTTCTTCCTTTTTTTTTTTTTTTTTTACAAGAAATAAGCTAGAAATTGTTATCCCGTTATTTTATTTATAAATGTCTGTATGAAATAAATTCCTAACTGTTTAAAAAATTTTTAAGCTACTACATTTTATTATTTTTGCATTCTTTTTTAAAAAGAATACGATTAAAATTTTTTAAACGAATAGTAAAAAGGAATACGATTTTATTGTATGTACTGTTATTTTACTTTCCTTTAATTTCTTTTTTTAACGGTGATGTAATGCGAATTTTGATTTTTTTTATCCTGATATCATCAATTGTTTAGCAAATAAAACACTTCGTTGCTCTGAAAAACCAATTACATAATTTCTGACCAATCACAGTTATTTCACACAGAAAAAGAAAATGATAACAAGCATACAGCTGTTTTGTTCTATATCTCCCCAACTCATAAAAAACATAAACAGATAGCACATATTTTATCGTTTGATTTGGGTAATTTCAAATATTGACTTCCTAGTGAAATTGCGATATGGCACAAGCAATGAAAGCATGGAATTGTTTTATGATTTGAAATGATAAATGGCGTGGGTATATTTCAATGCTAATAAAAAATTCCTAAAATAATATAATGTATAGTTAATTAAATACACTATTTTATCTTTTTATTATTTTTTTTGAGTTTTAACGATTTGAAACTTTTCAATAAATCATTCTCTTCAAAATTTATTTTCTCGTACTATCACTTCCCAACGGACATATTCTCATTTTTAAATTCTTATATCACAAGAACTCAGTTATTCGGGAATTTATTTATTTGTTATCTATGTTTTTTTAAGAAGAACAATTTGAAATAGTAATAATCAGAATTTAAAATTAAAAATATAAAAAATTATTGTGAATTATTCCATGGAGAAAGAAATTTCTGAACTTGGTGAATTTTCTTTTTCTTTCTTTTAACTTGGTGCGTATCGCTTGCGCTATTGAAAAAAGAACTAAAACTTTAACTTTTTTCTTAAGTTAAATTCGAAAGTGAAATATATCATTTTAATAACTATCATTGTAGAGATATGCAAAGAACAAATTATGCTAAAATCGAATAAAAGAAATTTTTTTTCGACTTTTTCTTCACTACGAAATTCACTTCACTTCAATTTCTACGAAAATTATTGCCTTCAATATCGCTCTTAATCATCGTATTTCTTAAAAGAAGAATTTGGACTGCCTTCTGGAAAAGGTTATCATGAAGGCCAGAAACAAAAGTTAAAACAAAAGCTCTATTTATAAATATGCCGTCATGTTCCGAAAGTGGGGGGTTTCCATGTTTAATAAAAACTGCATATATTGTTATTAAAACGATTTTGTCTTAAAACGGGCGATTTGAAAGATGAATAACTCAAAACTTGCATTTGTTTCTTGTAATTTATTTCATTTGAATATATCGCCGTTATGGTAACAATAAATAAAATGTTTTTTTTCTTTTTAATTTGGATACTGCAGGTTGAACATGGCCATTATAAAAATATCTATTTAACAAATTTGATTTCATAAATATTTTGTACTCGATAAAAATCAAACTTCTAAATGTATTTTCTTTAACTTTTTCTTACATACATTACAAAGCACAAAGAAAGTTTTACAGAAAGTATTGTAACAATTAATTAAATAGTTGATTTTTAGTGATTATAAAATATGTTTCTAAGTATCAAAAAGCTTGTTTTGCCATTAACATTATAAATATATAAAAATATTACTATTTTAAATAATTATTCCTTTGATATCAACTTTCTACTCGCAATACTTAATTATTTCTTTATCTTTCTTGAAAAATTATTAATAATTAATTAAAATTAATTTATGGGTAAAAAAATAAAGTTTCAATGGTTTTTTTTAAAGATGTTTTTGTACTTTCGGTAATTTTTCAAGAATCTGTGAGATTAAAAATTATTTGGAGCAAATAAATTTTAAGTAAATATAAAGTTTCAGATGTTAAGTGCAAGTTTCGCATTATAATATTTTACGTACAAATATTCTTACATTAAAAATATCAAACGACCATAATCAAAAAGCTACGGACTTTTTAAACTTCTAAATGCTAATGAATTGTACCAATTCTAGCAGAAAAATCAGAAATTTATTTGTTCTCCTGGTCAGAACAGGTTTCTTCCAGTTCAGATGTGTACATTAAATGTATATCCCTTCACGGAAAAAATAAAATTGTGGATTTTCCATTGAAATAATGGGCCGATTCACAAATCCTTTTTGTAATCAAATTACCTGTGAAAATATCGCATTCCTTTGCTTTTATGACCAACGTATTTCCTTGATCTATCCCATGTAAATTTCTGTTTGAATGAAGAATTTTTTAAGGGGTAACTCTTTTCAAGTTCCGATGAAGTACAACATTGAAGAATCTAAAGGAGGTGACAAAATAAATTTCTAATCAGTATTTACATCCTTGTATGAACGATTTGGAAATGGGTCCTTTGTGACTTACCTACAGAGATTAGGCTAATGTTCTCATCGTAATGTCTATGGAACGAAAAGCGATACAGACCACCGGATAACTATCTGCCATTGGTGGATTTAATTATTTTGGGGTCCTAAGCAAAGTACAATTGGAAGTCTCTCTATTACTGAATTAGACAATTTAGTTTCATATTTCAACAATTTTTATGTAACACCATACTAAAGGTTTATTTTAGATTACTCTTTTATGCCAGTGAATTAGTGAACATTTATATGATTTTACTTACTTTTTATGAATCATTGATTTGAGGGCATTAGCATTCACGTTTGTAAACACTAACATTTAAGCGAATTTGACATTTATAAATGCTGCAATGGTTAATTAAACGTAATGAAACAAATCAGATAATATTAGTACTTTACCAGGCATAACTGGTCAAGTTCTTAATATTTTATAATTCTTAGAATTTTGCGCTTTTATAAATTTATCTATTTTGTAATTAGTATAATGAATTTTTTTAATCGACTTGCTTTCAACCGGTTTCAGCACAGCGACCCTTGGTAACTATCTGACTAATCTCCATAAAAGGAAATTTGTTTGTTTGTCCTATAACAAAAATATTTCACTTCAACCAACTCAACATTGAAAATTTATCGACTTGTTGAAAAATATTGTTCAAAATAAAAAATCATGGTACGAAAAATGAAAATTTTGAGGTTTATAAAGGGTGTCCCAGAATTAACGCAAGATTTGAATTTGTCGCCATTCGTGCAGTAAAGTGTTGGCAATCCTATTAAAGAAACCATTTGACAGCTGATAGTATAGGGTTAGTAAAAATGGAGCGTTACACGACAGAATGAAGTATTTTCATTGTTGGACAATATATTGAAAATAATGAAATCTGACTGCCAGAGTTCGAAAATTTGAGAATTGGCCCCCTAGATCGTGTAATTTCACATCATTGGATTACTTTTTATGGGGTTATTTGAAGTCAAAGATCTATGCCAACAAGCCGAGAAGCACGCGTGCATTGAAGGAGAAAATTCAACGCTGTGTCAACGAAATTCAGCCACATTTATGCAAAAGGCTCATGGAAAATTTCGATAAAGAGTGAGCATGTGCTATCAAAGCTGTGGAGGCCATTTGCCCTATGTGTTATTCCATACATAAATCTATCCTATGTACCTTTCGATTCAATACAAATATAACAATTAAAAGAAAAAAAATCCTGTTTTTTATTTAATTAAAATCTTGCCTTAACACGTTGTTCTATCCTGTAACGCTTCATTCTTACTAACCCTAAACTACCAGCTGTGAAATAGTTTTTTAATAGGATTGCTAACACTTTTCTGCAAAGAGGTGGCAAATTCAAATCTTGCGTTAATTTTGGAACACCCTTTATAAGAAAAAATAGCATAATATCGTCAATGAGTAATAATGTCTTCATTAGACTTAAATATTCATTATAGATTTTTTTCAATACATGCGGCATGTTAACTTCTACTTTTATCCTATATTCTTTTATCTGTTGTGAGGGTATTATTTATTTTAACCTTATCAAATCTGTTCCTTCCGGGATTAAATTATTAATAAAAATAACAAGACAATTTTGAGTGTTCTAATAACACAGAAAACCCTTTTTATTCGAAAATGTTGAAAACAGGACTTCTAGTTAGTCAGTGAATCCTAGAGTTATCCTAGTGCGGGTACAAATAAGGCGTTATCTAGAAGTTTCGGTCCCCGCGGCGAAGAAGTAAATGCCTGCCCCTTTTTCCCCTCTTGTGTAACACTTCAAATCGACAAAAAAAAAAAAAAAAAAGATACTTTTGTGCCACTTCCTTGTAATGGCATCCAGTGCAGCTGTACCAGTAATAACTTCCCTCCCTCGGTTTCTAAACAGAGGAGTTGCACTGAGACACATGCATGACATGATGTGGCTATTTAGCAACCAATCGCAATAACAACTTTTTTTTTCTTCTCCTTTCGATCATTTTCGCCATCTGGTTTTTAACAGTTGCTATGGCGACGTAATGATACTGTTTATGTTCAAAAAAATAATTACTATACCACGCATAAGCTTCAAACATTTCCGATAAAAAAAAAAGAGAAATATAATTGAGATCACAGATTGAAGACTTAATTGGTTGGGAAAAAAGAAGTGAACTTTCTAGAAATTTGATCAAATCTTCTTCCTTTTTTTTTTTTAAATCAGCGTTATGGAAAATAGATTCCCCCTCCCCTTACTTTGTTATCAGTACATTAGAAGAAATTTATTGAGTGATTGGCGGCATGGTTAACAGCGTGAATGTTATCATTTAACTAGAAATTCTTCTTAATCTATTTGTGTTAAACCTTTTCTCTCTCTCTCTCTCTCTCTCCTTTTCCGTTCAGATACGAGACAGGTTTGGATTTTTATTTTCTGATTCTTCAATTTTTGTTATATTCCAGAACATATAATTTTATGCTAATGTTCAAAATAATGAAATGTAATTTTTTTGTTTTTGGCATTAAAGTCTTCTAGAAGAACTAGTCAATAACTGTCAAAATGAATGCCCTGGTTTTAAAAGCTATGAAGCCAGTTATTTGAAAGACATGATTCAAAACGTTATATATTCAAATTTAGGATTCAAACATAGGATATATTCAATATGTGTGTGTTTTTTCTTCTGAAACAGCATATGCAGGTATAAACAGCAATCTGAATTTAGCCCAATAGTTAATATTTAAAAAAGTATGCATGTACTTTTATTCGGAATTTTTTTTTAATGAAGTTTATTATACTAATTTTATAACACACATTGACCATATCTAACACTTTTAAAATGCTGGGATAAATATACAAAATAAATATACAAATATATACCCTTCTATGACAAAAACTGGCAGAATTATGAGTATCATTGTTTTAGACAATTTTGCATTATTTCAATGCTTGTCTCGGGAAAGATTCGCCAAGCAACGCAATGAGCTTCTTCGAGATTGCCGTTGATTAGCCCAAGTAAACAAATTCGTAGCTTCATAAATCGATCAATTTCGGTCACAAAATAAGGGAACTTTTATTATTTAAGACATGATAGAGTGTCAAAAATGTTTGCTTAATAGGATTTTGAAAACCTGCAAGCTGTTCAAACACAAAATATAGTTCCTTATATTATTTAGTGTATTTTTTCAACTCGGCCTTTATGATTAACACTAAAAGTCAAGAAATTAGCTATTTTTGCCTTTGGTAAAGTAGGGACAAGTAGTGCTTGAGCCATTATGTTTTACTCCTTCATAATGATTTTTTTCCAAAGATGATATAAACACAATAATATTTTGTCTCCATGGTGCCTCACCTCAGAGTATATGTCGTGGCTGGTTCGTGAGTGCTTTGAATAAATAGGCAAATAGAAAACTTAACAACAAATTTATTGCAGATTCGTTCGAGTTACTCTGCTCAATAACTCCTTCTTCTCCAAGAGCAAACACTCGAATGACCTCACTCTTAATTACACTCGCACTAGTTGTCTAGCGCCATCTATGAACGTTTATTTCCTAACGCTTCAAAATCCAATCACTACTACATATATTCCCCTTTCCCCCCTTCCTATCTCTGTGCCACTGCTTTTATCATGATTATAGAGGAAATGTGAATAGTTAGGCCAAGAGGTAATCTATTCAAGGTTGGGATATAAGAATGATGTAAATTCAATAGTAATCGCCTTGGTAAGAAGCATCTGGTTGGCCGGTGATATTAGTTATATTTATTTTCAGTGAAATCGTTTATATATAACTTCATGTTCATGATTCTGCCAAATGCCCGTGTGTCTTTTAATTGCCTTATATGTGTTCAGCTCATTGTGCACATGAACACTTCTAATGGAGACTAATCTCATTGCAACGTAGAACTATTAAAACTTAAATGTCTATTTCGTCTATCTTCTAACTTACACGGTACTATAGCTTCACTTTTTTATTTGTCTTGTAAATTATACAGATATTAAACAGAATTCTTTATTAATAGCTTTCAACAATGGAAGAAAGACACGCGATTATATTTAATGGGACAATGAAAATGGTTCAGAGCGACAATGTAATTTATTAACTAACCCCAAAAAACATATTAAAAAAAATTGTCAAAATTAAAAAAAAAATTCCTAAGATTGTTATATTGGTATCTTTAAAAATAGGATTTTTTTAAATTTTAAAACATTGTAAAATTATTTGTGCGCAGTAATATTTTTGGAAGTTATCGTGAAAAACGCTAAAATTCAGCTTAATTTTTAATTATTACAAAAGGAAGCGTTAACGTTACAAGCACGTTTTATGCACTATTTCTAACTCTACTGAAAAATGACTAATATAGTATTTTTATTTTTTTTTTTTTTTTTTTTTTTTTCTTTCTTTTTTTATTTTTATTTTTTTTTTCTGTTCCAAAATATTTTTGGTTAACTCTTCCGGTATTAAAACTTAGTTTTCAGTATTTCAGTGAATATTCGATGCATATAATTATAGATTCAGAATAACATTAAAATAACTAATTAAAGATAAAAGTTTATAAATCCGTCACTTTGAAATCACTATAATATGGTCAGTAGTGGACTTTGATATTTAGTGATCCTTGTCAGTGTACATTGAGAGGTTCGTCTTTTAAAAAATGATCAATTTAGTTTCATTTCATTGCGTTTTTACTCAACAGCGTTAAATGGTTTATTTTAGTTTATATTGTTTTAAATATGTGAAAATGTTTAGATTTTTATAATATGACTTCATTATATGACTCCGCTGTATTCAGATTTGCACACACTGTTATTTAAATAATTGCAACGAGCGCGATGAAACAGATAGGAAAGCATTACCAATTACCCTTGGCAAAGTGTTAGTATTATCTATATATTTTATAATTCATAGAATTCGTATATTTCATAGATTTAATTACTTGGCAACTAAGCGTTTGATCGACCTGCCAGAGAGATTCCTTTAATTTAACAGCACTACAAAGCTGCCTATCGAAAATCCACCTCGAATAAATTATAGGAAGTTTCCTCGATTTCAGAAGAGAAAACGCTTAGCTTAGAAGTTATGTTTTTGAAACTTCACTAGAAATTGGGAGATGTGGAACACGGGCGACTATTGATTGCATACAAAAAAGGTCATGGATTTTTTTTTCTAACAAAAAAAAAAAAAATCAGATGAGTAATTGGTACTTCGATTTTCCTATGGTTATATTCCAATGATGAACTTATCTGTTAATTTAGGATGCATAATATTTAGTGATAAATTTGTCTCTTAAAAAAAGGATGCATAATATTCAGTGATAAATTTGTCTCTTTAATTATTTTGTCTCTTTATTCAGAGAAAAGTTAGTTAGTGATTCATACTGATCTGTTAATTAATTATGCGTACTATTCAGTGATGAGTTAGTAATTACTTTAAATTTATAGACAGTCCAAGATGATTAGTTTGTAGATTATGTAAATTCTTTTTAATCTTAAAATGCAGTATATTATGAAAAATATTAATACATAATAGATAAAAAGAATCTTCTTTTAGCAACCAACATTAATTATCCTCTTTCATATCGATAACTGAAATTGATGGGTTTTGTAATGACAATATTTGAAGTTTCCTATATTGATATAATCTTGTTTTTATATGGCTTTTACTTTCCGTCCAATACCGTTGACAACAGCAAACATTCATTGAGCTTGATCTAACGTAGAAGCACACGAAACACAATTTAAGTGCATTGTTTCTTCGTAGCTTGACATTGGCAATATAAGTTTCTGGAAACACTGCGGCTAATTGGGTTTCTTTTCCTGCGGTTTCCATCTCGGCTTGAGACAATGGCGATCTTTGATAGATGGAAGATTTCCGTGCATCTCTTCAGATGACTTCTGACCTACAGACTGTATGGAGAGTGGCAGTCCTTTTTAAGTGGAATGTACGTGGTCTCCCAGGTTATGATTACTGGTTACTATTTCTTGAAATTGAAAAATAATGCGCTGGGAAATTAACCCGCAATTTGTAGCAACTGCTAATTTAATTTTTTTTTGGATATTAGAAATAGAATGGAAAATCAGAATTATGTTTTTTAAAATGATAATTTTCTTATATCTTTTGTAATTACAGTAATCTCTTAGTAAAAGGCAATATCATTCGAAAATCTCGACGGATATATAAAAGTGTTGAATTAGAGGGGGTCTACTAAAACAAGTATATTTAAATAGCAAAATCTTTGCTTTTTTCTTTTATTTGGTTTATATGGATGCAATAGCGGAGGCGTTTAGCGGCCTCAGGTTATAATAATCTTAACAAATTAGTCAATTTAATTTCACATGTCAACACATTTTTAACTTAAAAAGTTTGTTAATGGTTTATTTACTATTATTTTAATGGCTTTCTGAAAATATGTGATTTTTATTTTCTATAAAGTATACTAAGTATTGCAATTATCAAAAAAATTCGAACTCGAGATTCTGATGAATTTCCACATTTTAGAATTTGAGTTCGAAAAACATACTTTTGGCATGATTTCCGTCTGTATGTGAACACAATAGTAGAAAAACGCTTTGAGCTGGGCAGGTGAAATTTCGTATAAGTACTTTAAATCAAATTTTTAAATTTCTCTCAAACTTTAAACGAAATCCACTCAGAGGAAGTCTGTCTGCTCGAATAGGATTAAAAACGATGATTACAAAATGTAAATAGATATATAAAAGAAATGCACTTAAATAAAATTTGGTATACAGATCTACTATCTATAGGTAGTATAGATTCTAAGAAATTCGAAATGAAATCTGTCAAAGATTTTACCGTCTGTCTGTCGGTACTTTCTTATGCATGTGCAAACACTCATGAAATTTGGTGTGTGATCATGTAACTACAATTAACAAATTTTCTGTCAAATTTTGGTTTTTATCGATCAGAAAATAATGTCTAAAATATAAATTCGATTTTCGAGTGCTTCTGTATTAATCACATGACAGGGATTAATCACCAGTCACAGAGAGATTCAGTTAAATTAAATTCATACCACAAATTCTTATTTCGTGACTAATATTTGTCAATACCATGCAAAGTATTCGTAGCTTTACCAATTTTATGTGTGTTGGGGGGAAGTAACACTTTTGTTAGATATTGTGCAAAAAAAAGAAAAAATTCTACTGGTCACTCCCGTTGGTTTATTTATTTACGTAATTCTGATTCAGGGCCAAATTTCATGCCATTACTCATTTCATCCGTTTTGTCCGAAGGTTAAGAACCTTGAGTTCAAGAACTCCGTGACACTTCCATCAAATCGGCAAATTCATGTTTGTATGTATATAATTTTACTTAAGCAGTCACTTAATGTTTATAATTTTTAAATAACTTAGAGAATATAATGAAACAGCTTAGAATTTAACCACTTATACTCGACAAAATGCTGGTACCACTTTTCTTATATCTCATAATTCGTAAAAAAATGAATTTTTTATAAATTTATTTATTTGCCTATAAGGCTAATAACATTTAATTAAATCCACCTGTGTGCCGCTATCCTTCGTCCAGAATTCCTTTTACTGTTGCCTAATCAGCTTAATACTAGAACAAGAGTATCCTCGTATTCTTAAAATGACAACATTGTTTATCTCTAGTCCTTCCTATCTGACAATACAAGAATTTTATCTTTTCAGATTAGGTGAAACATTGATAACGTGAGATAATTGCAATCCATCCATCTATTTATCATTTTCGAGTTTCAACTTGCTGTAAGGTTGTAATATATATATTCTGCTTCAACTAATGCAACCATCAATCTAATTACTACATACTTCGCTTCTTTCCCAACATCATTAGCAATATAAATGTTTCAGATTTCCGGTTTTGGCATATAATTACCCCCCCCCCCCAAAAAAAAAAATATCGGAAAAGATATTCGAAATGAACGTTTTGTAGTTTTGGACTCAAAAATTATTTATTATGTAGTGACTTACAGGAAGATGTTATGGTTTCAAATGATCAATTAATATTAAAACTGAAAAAGCAAATCAACAATATTTAGTTTGTCACTCGTGCAAAGTTTTCCAAAGAGTAACTACTGCAGTAGGACTTGAGAAGGAATGACGAGTCGTTCTATCAACGTCTTTTTTTGCTTCGTATGCATGTAAGATAAAGTAAAATAAATGTACTTTTACGTCGAATAATTTCCATATTCTTTTATTCAACTAGTTAAGATGTGTAAGGACATTCTACCCTAATTAATAATGAAAAATTAATAAGAGCTTTCAGATAAACGATGTTTTTAATTTCATCTTTTGACTCATATATATATATATATATGTGTGTGTGTGTGTGTGTGTGTTTGTGTGTGTGTGTGTGCGCGCGTGTGTGTGTGCATGTGTGTAATGATATTTTAAAATCTAATTTAAATTCAAATTCATTTCCAAACTTGTATCTTAATTTAGCCTGTATTAACTTCATTCTAATGCTCATTCCATAATGTTCTCTTATTTCCTGATCTAATTCCATCTTTTTCATTTAATTAATGCAACAGAATCTCTGTAAAATTGCTGACATCGACAAGTTCCTACACTCAGGGATATAGAGATAAAAATGTGTCGATCTAGTACATTCTTTTAAAAGATTCCTATAATTCCCTTACCTAAATCGACACGTATAAAGAAATCCCTATTAAAACATCACAGTATATAAACATGAGGATAAATATTTCATTAGCTTTTCTCTTTTCGCTCTTGCGTTGTTCTGTGTTGATGTGCCTTGTCGCTGCTGCTTGTACATAAATTATGTTTCCCGGGATGGAATAAAAGCGAAATTAATAATTCAAAGTGCCTTCTCTCTTTGGCCACTGCTTAAAAATTTATGTTTACACACACACACACACACATATATATATATAGGCTTATGTGAAATTTAAAATCAAACATTTTAAGAGAAGACAATCTAAAAAGTTCTTGGTCACAAATACATAATACTTACTTGATTTAATACTTGATACTTCCAATAACTAATAAATTCAGAAAACGTTCAAGTAAGTAATTTTCATGGAAAAAGGTACAACGTGCATTCAATAGAGTGGCAACGGGCATGAAAATAACCATATATATATTTTTAATTTTAAATACTTATGGTTAGAAAATGGCTTTACTTATGGTTATGGCTTTTTAAAAAATATATAAATTAGAAATATATTGTACAAATATTTCTAATTTATATTTTAAAAAAAGTTTATAGTCTCTTGAAATATTTATAATTTCGCGTAATTTCTATTACTCCCATCCGTGCTATTTTTAGCTGGAATGTTTAATTTTTTTGGAATATTTAATCAAATATTCGAATTTTGTTTTGAATTTTGAACCCTGATTATATGATGTTAATGATTTACAGGGGTAAAAAGCGATTTAATTTAAAATGCTGCGAAGTTAAAAACAGCCAAAAATCTGTAGTTTGTCAAAGTTAGAAGAAAATATCCGGTTGACATGTTTTTCCGAAGTAAGATTTTGAATTCGGAAAAATAAAATATTATTATTAAATTGACAAACTTATCATGTTAAATTAAATCTAATTCAATGAATCCGAATACATAAAAAAACACTTGTTAAAAAATGAGATTTGAAAACTGCGCATATTAAAAAATTTGTAAGTGTTGAAGGATGAGCCAGAAGTAAATCAAACAGTAAAAGAAAGTGGATAAATTTTAAAAGAACTATTTAAAGAACTCAATTGTTATGTTCACGTATTGAAAAGAACTTTTATTAAAAGACAAACAGTAGAAACATAATTGTCTAAAGAAACAACTTAAAACATAAATAATAGATAGTATAGAATAGTAATATAAGTTTGTTTCAACAACAACAAAAAAAGAATTGTTATGAATTGTGTTTAAATTAATTTTGAAAGAGTGATTCAAGAAAGAAAAATAGTCGGTTAGATATGGAATTAGTATCAATAAAAAGTTAATTTTCTTTCAGTGTTTAGATGATATAAAACGAACTTCTTCCATTGGTGTGTTCCGATTGGAAAATGTAAGGTGGAAAATGTAACTATTTTTTTATCCTCATTTAAGTCTTTTAGTGGAGCACAACATTTTTTTAATAACTTAATTAGACATTAATTAGGAATTATAAAACATCTGTGTCAAATTTCGTTCGAATTCACCAAGAGATATGGAATGCATTATGCTCAAACAAATGTATACATGTCTATTCACAAATACATATATTATATATACAAATATACAATACAAATACATACAAATACAAATATATATATATATACAAATATACAATACAAATACATACAAATACAAATATATATATATACAAATACATACAAACATAATTCTGCAGATGCATGGCTTAAAAGAAGAAACTTTTGGAATTTTAATTTCGATTTATTTCTCCACGGTAGTCATAATTTGTACAAGAGAGAAACGATTATAAAATGATTTCTATTTACATCGCGATACAAAAGCAAAGTGACACACATTTTTTCCTTCAGTGATTTTACTATGAGATTCTGATATGGATTTCTGTGACACATGTAGACATAGACAAGGGAATCTTAGGTATCTTTGAAAAGTATGTGTGAGTTTTAGGAATTTTTAATCCCTTCGCCTGGAACGTGAGAAAATTCAAAGTCATCATCAGTTTCTTTAGAGCACTTTTTAAAAATAATAAAATAAAAAAGTGAAAATTGGATCAAGAAATAGAAGAACATTTTAGAATGATATAACCTTGGGCTAGTTTAAGATAAAAATTTCGAAATGAATTAAATTTAAATCAAATTAAAAATATCATTACATATATGTGTGTTTTGATTGATATACTCAGCTTCTTTCAAAATTCCATGGTGTACTGTCATGTATAATATTTTTCAGATAATCTTTTTTTGTATAAAATATTTAACATCAAAATTGTTTTATAGTCTAAGAAATATTTTTTAAAAGTTAGTGTATAATTTAAACCAAACGGGTTTTAAGAGTCACCGACGTCTAATATTCTCTTTAATATATTAATATTTGTTTTTTTTTACTGCAAATTTTGTTTACAAATGTTAAAGTTAAAAAAAAAAAGATTATCTTCATTTGACCATTTGACTTCAACATGCCTTTCAGCATGATTAAATCATTATTTTAAAACAAAAAAAATAAACATTGTTTAAAAAGGTATTAAAACAAAAAGAAATTTTTAAAAACAGTGGCAGAATAGATCAAAGTATGAAAAAGACAAAACTATAATTAATTTCTAATTATTTGGGTATTTAATTAATTTTTATATTTTAAAAAGTTCGCAATATTTTTCCTTTTGTCTTATATAATAAACGTGCAAAATTTGGTCAAATTCGACCAAGTTTTTTAGTACAAGAGTTGCGGAACATATATGCATAACCATAATGATTTTTATTTCTATTAAGATGTTACTATCAATTGGAGTATAGAAAATTATTAATAATACCTGATTACATATACTGTGAGCAACATGTAAAATAAAAGAATGAAAAACTTCTCTTTAAATGAATAAAGAATCGAAGGTTCTCTGTCGGATTCTTTTTCCGCCATTTTGTGTAAGTAACAAAGACATCCGGGTAACAAAAATAACTCATGAGAAAAAGTGGGAATTCCCGCACGTGCCGTATTATTTATATAACCAAAGTAAAATTTAGAAAAGAAAGATAACAAGAATCACGTAGTCACTATAAAAACACTTACATTTTTGTCGTTCTTAAATATCATGAATTATGTATTGTAACACATGCTATCAATACGTATTTCTGTCATTTCAAAAAGAAAAATCCACTAATTTAAAAGATGTGCGATAACCTGATGTAGAGATATGAATATTTCCAGATATATTATTTCTGATTCTACAGTTGAGGGTACATATGCTTTATTAATGGTTCTTGTGTTACAGTTTAGTAATGATTATTGGTTAATATTTACAAAACCTTTTTCATCACTAACACTATTTAGTATTTATATTCTTTGTTCACATTTCCATTGATAAGCCCTAGACACTATATTTAAATTATAATTTAGTTTTTTAATATAATAATTAGCTAGTTAAATTGAACAAGGGCCATTTGTTACTTATAATAAAGATAACATAAAGCATTTAGCATAGATATTAAAACGTCGAAGATAATTAGCAACGATTTCATGCTCTTGAATAAGAATTTGTAAACTATACAAGTAGAGCACTATTTACTTTTTTCTGGACCATATTCTATACTACTAATAAAGATAAATGTTTGTGTTCTACAGACTTGATAGACCATATGATCTAGAGTTATCAAACTTGGCACCATGCTAAACATATGTGAAACTCAGTCAACCTTCCTTTAAGAACTAGGCCACGGTTGCTAAGTGTTCTTGGTTTCGAGAGGGGAGGTCTCCAGGTTCAATACCGAATTCTATTGAAGATCCATCATACGTATAGGCCTGATACGTATTGATGCTGACGTTAATGGTCAAACGTTTTCCTACAGATGTGTTGTGGCAATATGAAAAGTCTGCAGGGTCTTTTTCCTTAATAGACTGCGTTTGAAATCTTCGCAGTCAGTCACAATAAAAAAAAAAATCCTCGCTTTACTTCAAAATAAGACATTCATATAATTAAACTTTTATTAATTTAGTTTTTTTTTTCCCAAACGCGCCAGCTCATTTAGAAAAGTGCCACAAGATGAAAACTGTTACAAATTGGAGACTAAATATGAATGCTACTGTCTGCACCATCCCACCCACCCATCAAAAATAAAATCTTTGTTAATAATTTGAAAGAAATATTCATTCTCTGTGTGTATATTATTGTGGTCTGCGCATGCAATAAATCTTGACGGAAAAAGAATTATTTGGTGTCATTACATTCAAATAGATATTGCACTTAATATCCCTCTCCTATTTACTTACTATTAGAACTGTACTAACTACTACTAAAAGGCAGCAAAACATCATTTAATGGTTTCTCATTTAAACATCACTTCATTGCACTCTCAATTCATTAATAATCATTGAAACTGACAGCAAAGTACTTCGTTCACACGACGCAAAGGCAAAAAAATTTAATTTTTAAAACTTTTTCCTCGCTTTGACTTTCGAGGGGTATGTGAATTGTGATGACCGATATCATGACTTCGTAATTATTCGCATTTGATGAATTTACAGAAAACAAATTGTTTGGGGCTAATTTATTGTTTGCCACTTCCATGCAGTTAGCACGTTTTTCTTTACTATGCTGCCAGAACATAAAAAAGTATACGAAACACAAAAAAGAGAGTATTAAAATCGTCAAAAAATTGAAACTTGAAACATTGTGAGCTCAGAGAACATTTCAGATGTGTATGTGTGTGTGTGTTAAATCCATATTTTTTCGCTTTAGCAAATCTGTTTTGTTCCATTGCGTTCTGCAGTCGGAATGTTAGTATAATTAAACCGAGGAAAAAACTCCCAACAAAAGTTGTAATTTTCTCGCGCATTAATTAAAATAATTATTAATGTGACATTAATTTTACTTTAACAGCAAATTAAAGTTTGCATATACTTTTTAGGGGCATCCTATACATGAAATGAAAAAGGAATATTGCGCTAAAAATGAAATAACTATTGCAGAAATTGTTTTAGTTAATTTCACTAATTGATACTGAAATTTGCTTTATCATTTTCTCCATTGTTTAGGAAAAGTAATTCTTTTATAACTGTCTTTTATCAGTTATATAATGAAATAATCAAAAATTGCCAATCATTCTTATGTAATTCAACGGTCTTTTCCCATTGCTGTACTATCTATCTTATTGCTCAAATCGCTTTCCATCATATGGCATTTGACGCACACTGAAAAGAATAAACTACCATATTTCATCCTTTTTTTTTTTGCTTCATCTGATTAGATAACAAATCAGGTTTTTCAAAAAATGCAGCATTTCCTAATCTCTTGTTCAACTTCGTTCACCGTCACACCTCCAATCAGTGACGTGACGTTCTCGTCTGACGCATGCATCAACGTTGCAGCGACAGTGACAGGACCGCTGTGATTTAACGACCTTATCTCGCTCAATCGCAAACACTCCCTCATAAATAAAATTAACTAGGTCCATTCCCGTAAGTCTCATTTGTAATGAAGACGACCTCCACACTATTCAAGACTTGCGGAATTAAAATTAAGCCAGGATTAATTAATCAATATGTGCAATCAAACACCGAGGCCAGCAACTGTTTCGGGTTGGGACAGGTATTGAGTTTATAACGCTTCGGATTTTACACAAATTTATGTTTTATTGATGCCATAAGAGGCTGCAGATGTAATTGAAAAGCGAATGTAATAAATAATTACTTTAAAATTGCTCATGGTAAAATTTTCTCTGACGAAAACTGATAAAAATCGTGACGATAATTTTCTCCATTTTAGTGACGTGACTTCTGGTTTACATATATCAGTTGCCGCCGAGACGTGAATGTTAAACAAACAGATAAAATATGTTGATAATAAAAACATATTATGAAAATGATAATGCTTTTCTGGTCTAATTTATTATTCATCTAATAAATAATAAATATTAAGAATGCATTTAATAAATAATAAGATAAATGAAATACTTGGCTACAGATTGTGAAAAGAAAGACATTGAATGTTTAGAGGGTATATAAGGAATGTTAGGCGAGTCCTATTTTTATTGAATATATTTAATAAATTCATTTTTAAAATTTTTCATTAATATTTAATAAACAGATTACTCAAAATATATCTATATACTTAACCTTTGTTTCCATTAAATTTATTTTGTTATTTCTATTTCAATAAACTATACTTCAATTGCGAACAAAAATTCGAATTTTTAGATAAATTTGAAATTTAGATATATATTTTCATTCTATTGTAATCGAACGAACAGCTCTTTGATTTTCAGAATTCAAATTTTATAAGTTTGATAAAGAGCAATAGAAAACAATTACAATGTGTAAATTTATAAATGTACGTTCTTGCCATTTTGTTTTCTAAATGATATACATTTACAAATAAAAACAGGCAAATAAATAAAAAGGTGAAAGCGTGCATATAAACTGTTTTAAATTCAGGTATTGCAAAGGATTTTAGCCCAGTTGTCGGATAATCGTAAGGTATTGAAAAGGCTCTTGATTTGGTTCCCAAGATTTCTTGGTATTTACACATTTATCAATGTTTATCAGCAAAAGCAATTAAATTAAAACCTTTTTTATCTTAAGAATTTCACTGAAATTTCCTAAATAATTATTTCTAATTAAATTTTCTTTTATTTATGACTTATTGATCGTAGTTTCGTATTCGAGAACCGGCCACTATTCAATTATTTTCGGTTAATTGCTGAAAAAAAATGTAACAAATTCACCTTGCAAAATTGAGTTAAATATAATCCATTGCGTAATGGATTATATATATATATATATATATATATATATATATATATAATGATATTTTAAATTTTAATTTCAATTGAATTTATTTCCAAAATTTTATCTTAATTTAGCCCATAGTAAGTTTATTCTCTTATTTCTTGATCCAATTCTACTTTCTCTACTTAATTAATTCAAGAGAAGCTTTATAAAATTGCTGAATTGGCTAAACGCAGACGCATTCTCAGGGTTCGCTTGGAGAGATAGGAAAATGTCCAGTAAGCACATTCTTTTTAAAAGATCCCTGTGTTTCCCTTACATGTGATTGACATGCGTCAGAAATCCCTATCAGAATCTTATTAATATATTTGCACTATGAAGAAATATTTTCCCTATCAAAATCTCAGGTTATATAAGAGGAGGGATAATTTATTTCGTTCCTTCTTCCCCACATCTGCTTTGTGCCGCGCTGTGGCGGACGCCTTATCCGCGTCTCTGCTTGTAAATAATTATGCTTTCCCGTGGATATTAAAATTAATTTAAAAATGTAAAAAGTCTTTTCACTGTCTCTTCAAAACATCATCCTGCTTCACATAAAACAATGCTTATACATATATATATATATATATATATATAATCATAATTTTTGAAACAGAAGGCAGTTTCCGTCCCGGGAGATATGATTTTTTTACACTAGCAGAAGCGATGAACACAACACAGAGCGACACAACACGAAATGAGGAAAAGCTGATGAAAATCTTATCCCTATGAATATATACTATGAGATTTTAATAGGGATTTTCATCACGTGTCAGTCACAGGCAAGGGAATCACAGGGATCTTTTAGAAGAATTTGTTTAGATTAGCAATATTTTATCTTTTCACTCGAAGTGTGGAAGCTTGTCGCCCGATTCAGCAATTTTAGAATTCGTGTTGAATAAATTGAATAGAAAAACTGGAATGGGATAAGCAAATAAGAAAATATTTTAGAATGAAGATAATATGGGTGGAATTGAGCTAAAAATTAAGAAATTAATTAAGTTTAAATTAGATTTTAAAATATCATTACACACACATATATAAGGCAGCAAATGCTATATAGCTATAAAATTAAGTGCAGGAAATGCTGCGCTTAATTTTTCGGTTATGTTCATCAAAAACAAGTTTTACACAAAATTAGAATTTTAGTAGTATTTTACAATTGCATAATTGCGTCCGATTAATGTTGTATTTTCTTATTTCCCCCAAATGAAATCGCAGAAACGGTGGAATCCTGTCTCCAACATTTCTGATATCCCAAAGTCAGGTGGGTGGGTGGGGGGGGGAAGCTATGACATTAAGATAATAAAACTATAGTGAGTGTGTTGCGATTTTCTACTGAACTGCCCAGTTTTAAATATAATATTTTTAATCTACACAAACACAGCTACACTACAAAATTTACAAAAAGACAAGTAAGTTAAAGTAAACAGTATGGTGGAGGGATTCCACCGTTTCCAACCGAAAAACATTCGGCGTTAGCGCAAGGGTTGCGCATAGAAAAAAAGTCGACCTCAGGATGCAGGTCTCCCGTTCAACTGCTTGTCTGTAAACTCCACAAGGGGCTTCTGTAAAACGCCACAAGGGGGCGCTCTCTGCTCAAGGGGAAAAAGATGTACTACAAAACTATATATTTATGAAATAATAAAAAAAGTGGAAGAAGGCAAATGTGATTAAATAACTGAAGTGCACTGTTTCATTCAAGCAAAACATTCTCTGTTTTAGAATTTTCAGCAATTCCATTATATATTATTTATGAAAAAAAGTTAAGAAATAACAGAGCATTTATTAAATAACATAAAAAAATCTATATCAGTAAAATAATTTTACTATCAATGTCTTTAATATAATTTAAATTAATAAAATTAATTTAATATTAATATTGTACTTAATATTAAATAAAATATCAAAAAAATCTAAATCGGTAAAATAATTTTACTATCAATGTTCTTAATATAAAGATTTACCACTCAAAATTTAAAAAAAAAGTTTGAGTTTGAAAATGAATTTTGAATGAAATAATTACATTTTACAATTTTTTTAATCTTAAGAAACGCGTAAATAATTTATTGAAAAATCAACTGTAGTCTCACTCCTTTAACATGGAAAATCAAAATATTGAAAAAATTTTAAGTTTGTTCCTGCAATTCATCCTTTATACGTAACAGATTGTCGTGGCTCGGTGGTCTAGGGGTATGATTCTCGCTTTGGGTGCGAGAGGTCCCGGGTTCAAATCCCGGCCGAGCCCATTGGTTGCTTTTTAATACCATAATGTTTATAAATTATCAAAATACCCGTTTAAATAAGTGTGGGAATGTGAGCATTTTTTTTAATAAAATGGAAATGGTATTACGTGCGTTAAAAATATTTAAAAATTTATTTCTTTTTATTTAAAAAAAAATTATTCACAGTTTTTATGTAAAAGCTACATGCCGAATTTCATTGATTAACTTTGCATTAATCTATTCATCTCTCAGCATTTTTGAGTTATCATATTCACATGCATGCAGACAAAGAGATAAAGTTTCGAAAAGGTTTTTCGGAGATTTTTAAAAAATAAACATTTTCATCAAAATCTGGAGGTCAATTTTTCTTTCTTTTCTTCTTCTTTTTTTTTTTTAATGAATACAATACTTTTCTTGCGTGTAGTTTATTTACAAAAAAATAAAAAAAGCTATTTGCGTAACATGTTGATGTGCACACATTTACACAGACGTTTTACAACAGAAATGTTTGTTTACTTCATGTTTACTTATTTCCCTGTTAGGTTTTAAGATCTTCAGTTCTCTTACGAGAAAAGAAATTTCAAACAAATAAATTCCAAGAATCGTGATTGCATTTCGATGATGTGCGATTCTTAACAGTTTCGTGAAAATTTAAACTACAGATTGGCTTCAGGAAAAAGCGATAAAATCTCGCCAAGTTTTGTGGAAAATCCCCGGGATTCGCCTTTAAAAATGAAATCCACTTTTCAAGAATGGATTCAGTCAAGCAATTAACGATTTTAGATTAAAACGATTAAGTTAATTAATATTTTTTAAAGATTAATTGAAAGATCAAGAGATCAAGTAAGAAGAAGATCAAGTAAAAACTAAATTTTCTGTATAGCTTAAACAAATAAAAAAAAACTTTTTTTAGTTTATTACACAATGCCCAATTTAATCAAAGCTCAATTTCTAAACATTCAGAGACAGACACATATATTTAGTTGGAAAATTTTCTTAAATAATTAAAAATTTAGTTTAGTTATATGAAAGTCATTCTAGTGCTACTTTAAGACGGATCTCGTAATTCTGGACAGCGATCAAATTGCATGACACCTGAGTTAGTACCCTGCCTCTCTAAAGTGTCATACCACACCAACGGAAGTATATTTGACCAGATGAATTTATCATAGTAATTCATCCGTGGAATTAAGTTTCAAACCTTCAAATCCTGAAGACCCGATGTTGAGAACTCACCACTAGATTAACGAGACCTAAAAGATGTAAAGAATTATATTTCTCAATTTTTTAAAATTACCACAAAAGAAATTGCGATGTTAAAATTTTTATACAGTCCTTTGATTCTATTATTCACAGTTAGTAAAATATTCTTGAAGCACTAACATTTTAAACGAAAAATGACTTCCGTGTTTAAAATTGACAGAGTTATGAACCTTTATTATAGACGATTTTAAATCATTTCAATGTTCATCTTTAGAATGATCCACTAATTGACAAGCAGAGCTTCCTCGAGGTGGCCATTGACTCTCTTAAGATAAGGAAATCCAAAGCTTCATAACATGGTCAGTTTGAAATATAGAAGGAAAGTTTTTTTTAAAAAAAATGTTGGAGTGTCATCATTATTTTATAAAATAATGGGACACAGGCTTGCTTTATAAACATTTTGCATTTTCACAATACAACTTATCGTAATTTTTTCAGCTGTCCATTTATTGACTCAAAGAACATAAAATATAATTATTTAAAGCATTTTTGCAATATGAAGTATGTATCTATTTCTTAAAGTTTAGAAATTTAGGCTATGGGCTAATATTAGAGAGAATACCTTGTGTAATAACATTCCATTTTGAAGAAGCCTGATTTCTATTTGGAGAGGTTTGAAATCCGTCCTTCAATTCAGCAGCCCCTCACTAAACTTCTACCCCACACCAAAGAAGATCTTTTGATTCTCAGTGCCAGATTTAGAAAACGCTAGAACCACATACCCAATTGAATGATAGAATAGGATTTCAAATTTGAAAACCCTCCATTCTCGACCTTTTCTAACCTTTGTATTCATTTATCTCAGATAGGAATCAGCGACAACTTGCAATTTATACCTACGCGTATGCTAAAATACATATATTACATAGCATACTGATATCTAGCAGCATAGCTTAATTCTCATTTTTTAAAATTAATTTTGAATAATTCAATTATTTCTTAATAAAAATAGTAAGTTTTTTGTCTTGATATGAATGCATTTTTATAAAAAAATTGTAACTGAGCAACAATTACTTTTAATTAATTTTAATTTACAATTGAATTCATAGTTAATTTCCTTCATAATATTTCAGTCAATTATAATCCTTAGGCAGCTGCTGTTGAATAATTTTAAAAAATTTTAAAAATGGCAAGAATAAAATGAGTACACAAATTGAAATGTTATAGTCGTATTTTATTTGAAACAAAAAAAAAATTGCATTAAAATGTTTTTAAATTTGTTTTACATTCTTTCTTCCTTTTTTATATATATTTATTTTCAAATGTTAAGCCAGTGAAAATAAATTTCATAATGAAATAATGTTTTAAATCCTATTTATTGGATACTATCAATCTAGTTACCATGCTAGAGAGAGAAAAGCATTCTACCTCGTCCTGATAGCGTTTCCATTTATACTTTCCTTTATGAATTTTATTTTTAATATGTTTCCAACGTACTCCTATCTGCCTAACAGCTTATGGATTAAATTTTAAATCAACATCAACAAAACGATCAACGCTTTTTTTCTTTCTTTCTTTTTTCTTTTCTTTCTTTCTTTCTTTTTTTTTTATTCTATTACATATAAAAAAACATTTGGGAATCTAAACTTAGTATGTACGAAAGAAAATAATACTTCTTAAATGTTAAATAATAAAACAAATGCGTGTTTAGCTGTTTTGAAAACAAATCATTTAAAAACGTAGAAGTGATATTCCCTTTTCACATACTGCAAACTGATTTCAAAACATACAGTGTTACAATAGTTCAAAGCTCAATAAGTTTAAACAACATATAAAAACTGCCTGTAGAAGATCCTTGAACTAAAAACTCATTTTTCGTTTTTTTTTTTTTTTTTTTTTTTTTTTTGAAGTTTTGAAAGTCTTGTCTTACAATTTAAAGAAAATAAAAGCGAAATTTCATCTTTGGATCCAGCTATTTCTCAAGCCTTTCACGCGATTCAGCAATTATATAATTATGTGTACAAAGGGACAGAGTTCAACTAGTTTTGATAAGAAAATCATTGAGGCAATAAAAGAGGGCAAATAAATAAATGAATTGCTTTTCTAAAAATGGCTGCAAGTGATGAAATTAACTGGTTCCGACTGGTTTTGAAGTGTATGAATTCTAAAAATAGTCTTATGTAAATTATGATATCGATGTTTTTGAAGAATGAAAATAAGATAATGTGAAGAGATTCCTTAGAAAACAGATGTTTCAAACATGTCTTCAACCCAGTTCAATGTCGTGTTACTTTCGATTTCGACATTTGAGAAGTAAAATTTCTCAATCGAATTTCAGACTCCTTGGCTTTAATTCTTTGAAAGGTTAGGGAAGATTCCAGGAAACGTTCATTGATTTGGACCTCAATTAATTGCTCATTCTAGGTCATCATAAAATATTTTCTTTACAGAAAAATTTGCTTTGGAAAAAAAATAAAAAAAATACAGACTTTAAAAATTAATTTTTTTTTAAAAAAAAAAGGAAAAAAAATCGCATTTGTTTATGAAGTATTGCAAATTTTTAATTACGGGTGTTCCAAAATTAACGCAAGATTTGAATTTGGCACCATTCGTGCAGTTAAGTATTGGCAACCCTATTAACAAAATCATTTGACAGCTGATAGTTTAAGATTAGTAAAAAATGGAGCGTTACACGATATAACAACGTGTTAATGTAAGATTTGAATCGTTTTTTTTTCTTTTTTTATTTTTATTGAATCGTAAAGTATATAGGATAGGATTATGTATGGAATAATACATAGGGTAAATGGCCACCACGGATTTGCTGGCACATACGCACTTTTTTGCTATTTGCATAATTGTGGCTGAATTTCATTGATGCTGAATTGAATTTCTTCCTTCAATGCCCGCGTGGACTTGTTGACATAGACCTTTGACTTCAAATAACAACATAAAAAGAAATCCAGTGATGTTAAATCACACGATCTAGGAGGCCAATTCTCAAATTTTCAAACTGTGACAGCCTGACTTTCAGTATTTTTGGAATATTGTTCAACAATGAAAACACGTTTTTCCATCGTGTAATCCTCCATTTTTATTGACCCGTAACTATCAGCTATCAAATGGTGTGGCTAACTTGATTTTTTAATCAAATGCCAACACTTTACTGCATGAATGATGGCAAATTCAAATCTTCCGTTAATTTTGGGACACCCTTTATTATCCATTAGTACTCGAAATTCCTTAATGTCTTTTACTTTCAGCCTTTTAAAAAAATTCTAAATTGAAAGAACTTATTTCTGTTCTTTACAAATGATTTCCATTTTTTTTAAAGAAAAATTTGGGAAATAAGTTTGCATATGTTTTCTTCATTGCACACATGAATCTTTCTAATGGAGGCCAGTCACGTGACAACATAGCACTGTTAAAAACATTGATGTGTGGTTCGTCTATTTTTTAATCTTCGCGATGCTATGATTTCACTTTCTTTTATTCATCCTGTAAGCAGTATGTTCTTTTTTAGATTAAACAATGGAAGAATATCACACGATTACACATTTGTTGAAATAATGAAAGCAATTTGAATTTCAGGGCAAAAATGTAATTTGTTGTTAGAAATTAAACAAAAAAAATTTGTCAAATTTAGGAAAATTTTGCACAACTATTAAAATAATATCATTAAAAAATGATATTTTTTTTTAAAAAAATTCTAACGATTAAAACTTATTTTTGTGCAATAATGTTTGTGGTAGTTATCACGAAAAAACACCGTCGAAATTCAGTCTAATTTTTAATTAATTTAAGTTTTAGTTAAAATTTCAAAAACAACAACAACCATGCCTGAAAAATGAGAACCAAAGCCGAATGGATGAACCAAAATGGAACTTTTGAGCGGAAAAAGAATATTTACTATTATTTTGCAAAAATAAAAGAAAAAAAAAATTCTAACTTTTTTCGATGAATGTTTTAAATCCCTGTCACGCTTTTGCAATTTTCGATTTTTGGCATTTCCCCCCTCCCCCCTGTACATTGCATGATGTCTGTCTCGACTCACAGTTTTAGAACGCCTAATCAATAGCTTACAAAATATTTATATTTAAGTAATTAATTGTAGACAGATTAACTAAATCTAGAAATTCTAACCTTACTGAGTCTAGAAAAATCTGCATTAAGGCTAGAAATTCTGAAAATTCACTATCAGTCTACTTTGTTTCATAAAAAGTGAGATTGGTAAAAGAAAAAAGAAAAAAATTTTAAAAGGAAAGGAACGTTTACAGTATCCGCCGTACGTGACTCCTTTCTCGTAAGAAGCTCTCCACCTGTTAAAGGTCACAAAGGTCGGGTCTTTGGCCCATGGGACCCTACATGGCCCCTCATTACGTGAGTTCTACAACATACGCCCAGTTGTAACTGTGAAGCGGAGGTTCCGGAAGGGTATTTCCCCATTCATGACGTCTCTCGAGAACTTTCCTACCGGAAACAGAAAATACTACTAGATATTAATATAAAACTTTTATGAATCAGAAAAAATCTCGTATTACTATTTTCCTTCTCAAGAAACACAAATAAAATTCAAAAGAATCAAGCAAAGATTATTCATACATGCGAAAAGAACTCGAAATCTTTCTTTTCAAAAGGAAGACATAAATTTCTGAAAATGCCCCACAAAAGAACCAAAAATAGGCCATAAATGGAAAAATTGTTAATTTTTTTGTACTAAATACAAATCTCGGTAAGGCTGAATTAGTTAATTATATTTATTCCTGGTTTTGAAGCAACAGGTAAGCCAGTGCCTTTTAATTCTAATCAGTGAGAGGGCATTTGACTCTTATAGGTTTCGAGCTCATCAGGCCTCCTTATATACGATTCATATGTGGAATCGGATTTCGAATATAGAAAATATTCCATATTGTATATACTATTTCATATGTATATACAGTATGGAGTATGAACCAAAGATGAGATCTAATCACCAAACCACTGTAACCCTGTTTCGATAAGAAATTCATTATAAGCACAAAGTCTTTCGAAAATTACGAAAAAGGGACAATATTGCATAATCATATTATTTTTTCATATAGTCGAATATATAGAGGAATTAGTCTACAAACATAAGAAATGCTCCTCTCTCAGAGAATCAATTTATCGATTCTTGGACGAAAAATTTCTAGCAGATGAATTGAAAGTGATGGGGTACACAGTGCGTTTCCCGTTCACTTTATTTTACACCGCCTGATTTTTTTTATTATTATTTTGAGAATTTTATTTTTTTATTATTATATTAAGGAACTAGCGGAAGTAGTCACCCTGCAACTTTCTCGTATACTCCCTGACAAATATACTTCTAGATTATTAACCACTTTCTACTAGAGAATAATAACAAAAGATTCCTATTCGCTTCTGCATTAATCGCTAAGATGCGATTAATGTGCTAAGATGCGATTAATACGCAAGTTTCTGAAAACTGAATAGGTATTTTCGATGCCTTTTTCAGATTGACTGAAGTGAAAATTTGACATAAACCTATACGTATAGTCACATGACCACATATCAAATGCATATATTTAAGGCATTGCATTTTTAAGCTATCGCATTTAGATACTTATGAAAGTACAGACACACAAACGCTCAACACTTTGATAAACGTGGTTCAATATTCATAAACTTTGATACTCAACCCTTTGTTCAAATCTACATATGAATGTTTAGATATATTAACACTGTGAACAAAATTTCATTAAGTTATTATGTTTTTTTAGTTATTGCGGTTATATACAGGCAAAAGTTCAGACCTACAGATTTCGTCAGACCGACAGACTGACGGATTTTGCTCCAAATTTTATAAATATCTGCACTTCAGCTGTTATATCTGTGAAGCCGAGTTCTATTCACCTAGCTTTCTTAGCTTTGCAATTATCGCGCTAATTTATATTTGAACAGCCAGACAGACAGACTTCCTTGAATGGATTTTGCTCAAAATTTCATAGATATGTACAAATTTAGTGTAAAAATAATGTAACGCATTTCACCCTTCTAGCTCAAAGTGTTTTTTTAATGATTTTGTTCACTGACAGACAGACATAGTTCCAAAAATGTAGTTTTCGGATTCTGGGAGGTCTGAAACGTAGAGATTCGACAAATATCAGTTTTTAATTTTTTTTAAAAAATTACTTTCTGTTTGTATATTTCGAATAAGAGGAAGTAAATGTTTTTGACATTCCAGTTTGTAATATTAAACATCAAAAGCTAGACATACACAGATACGGTGATTAGTGTTTCTCATTAAAGTTTGAATAAATTCGTGGCATGAACTAAAATACTACCTTGACATTCTCTGAGCTAGAAAAGGTGAAAATATTGGGATTTATTCATCAGTTCTTATTACACTTTTACAATTATTACAATATCCAGCATTTACAATTTATTAAAAAAGCATATATCTAAACGTAGCTGCTCCTGTACATTAAATTTTTGTAATCTGTGAATGTCATGAAAAATGAAGAAGATATTGATTGATTATGGAGAAACATTAATAGTTATGGGTCGTTAAGGGATTCAGTAAAGTGAGAATTAATGTAACAGTTATTTATTTTCAGGTTTCGTTACACATAGACATTATACATATAAAAGGTGGAATGATTTTAAGATATACAAATAAGAAAATGGATTAAATCACGCAGTATACATGCCAGGCATCAGAGGGCGCTATCTCTGCGGTTAGTGTTACTACATAATTAAACAACTGCGGCTACATAATTAAATTATAGATGAAGATAGGAAGATGGTGTTAACACAAAAAGTACAGAAATTACATGTGAATTGTTTCATTATGAAACTGGAATTTAAAGATGCTATTTTTAATATCAGTTTGAAAATTTTGCATTAAATCTTACTGTATCTTATTTATTCTTATCCAAATATTAAATGTATCATTTAGTTTGTAATAATGTAAATATAATATGTAATAAATGTATATGTAACTTCAATATATGCAACTTCAATATAATATATGTAAATTCAAATATAATATGTAACTTTAAACAATGCAAGATTATTCTTACAACCGATGTTACAATGTTAAAAAATAAAAATAAAGTGAGAGAAAAAATACCGAAACTATGAAACATAAACTTACTCATAATATTTAATCTTCGATTGTTTGTGAAATTAACTGCTAAGAAAATATAAAGAATATCAAATACAATATATGACTTAAAAATGTAAAAAAAAAATTTATTCCAATGCCAAAACGATGAAATGAAGTTCGAGGAAAAAAGTATCGAAACTCTGAAACTTTAAATTGATTGTTTATTCAAATCACAAGTTAAATTTATGATTTAATGTAAGATTTTTTTTGAAAAAAAAAGTCAGTAAGATATTTTCATTTACATATTATAAAAGTTCATTTTTATTCTGTTCCTATCAAGCACTTTTAGATACGATTTCCAGCCAACTGTATTCGTTACCGTCAGCATAACGTATAAATAATGATAAGATTAACATCTAGTCTATTTTTTAAAATAAAATTCTTTTTTTAAAAACCATTCATAAACAGAAAGAATACAAAAGTTTTCATTCCGAAAATTCCATTAGGAACAAAAGACTTTTTTCTGGCATGTGGCATTCCCCCTCCTTTTACTGCAATATTTTAAAACAGTTATAAAGAAGAGTTTAATTCATTTAAGCAGGATTAAGAAGATTATCTGAAAATTATAATAAATAAAAAAGATTAAGAGATTTTATTTTCTTTTTGCTTAATCATAAAAATAATAAAGATTGATATAATTTATTATTCTATTAAAAATCGGCCCATCTAAAAAAATTAGTTATAAGCGTTTCTTCTTACTTTTTACTCTTTCGTATCATAAGTAAAAAGAAGAATCAATCATCTCCAGGACAGTTTTTTTTTTTACTCCTTTGTATACGAAATATTAAAAAAAAAAGAAAGAAAAAGAAAATGCAATCTCAAAAAAATTTGTCCTTGTGAGTTTGATGCTTCTTTTTATTTTTCTTTCTTTCATTTTTAAAATTATATCTAAGTCTGTAAGCATGATTATTCAAAAACGGAATGAAATACCCTGATGGGGTTTGACTTGCGACCTATATGTCAAATTTATAAATGTTGTTAACATTTTGGAAGAAATATATTTCCCAAAAGACTGTCTGTTAGTCCATGTGTATGCAAATACGATAGCTACAGAAACGCACTGAGCTAGGCGAATGAAATTTGACATGTCGTCTGTACATCAAACTTGTACAGATGTGTAAAATTTTAGAACTTATGGGCCAATGGGTAGAGGTATTTGTTAACTTTATAGGTATTAAATTAGACTGAAAAGTAACAAAACATCTCTTTATTTTCTCAAATTAACTTTTTGATGATGTTGCCAACTGGGCAACTGAAATATTATATGTAATCTCGTTCCCAGCAGTATTGTCCAAAGTGTATAGCCGAATCACTTAAGTATATGACGAAACTAAGCACAAAATGTATTATGGTCTTTACAAAGGTCTTTAGATAATATTATGATAAAAATATACATTATAAATAATAAATTACAATTTTATAAATTTGTTTAAGTAATTTTTTTTAATGAATAGAATGCCTTGACCTATTTTACATTCATTCCTATAGAAAAAAAAATGATTTACTTAACGAGGATTTCACATTACGTGTAAGATTCAGGAACAAATTATTCTCAGTAAGCGAGGTTCCACTATATATTCTTTTCTATTCGAGGAAATGAAAATAAATGTCTATAATGAAGTTTATCGTTCTAAATATGTCAATCCTTGATTCTTTTCCTTGATTATTACAAATTACCAATTTAAACCGCATTAAGAACAAAAAACTCGAATATACCACTTGTTGATTCTCTATTCCAATCTTTCAGGAAAGACATCGAGAACTTGACCCTGGCAACGCTTTTACAACGTCCAAATAAACTAATAAAAGTTTGATTTCATTCATAGAAAGTTTCATTTGATATCAGATATAAGAAAGAAAGGGGGGAGGGATCTTCAAACGGACAATAGCATCCTTTCATCTATTGATTTCGAAAGCGAAAATCGTCACTTTCGCCATATTTTATCATCATCTTCCAGTTTGAATGTTGAATCAATCACTCACCGTTAAGTGGTGGGTACTCAACCAATAGATAAAAAAACTGCGAATGCGATTTAAACTGTCTCTAATCCTGATCAATCCGGTCAGGAATTTCGTCAAAAATTCTTCTTGCCTTACAGTACATTAAGAGCGTCACAATTAAATTACTCTGTCTAAATTTTGTGCAATCAAATAGACTCAATTTGTGGCGGATTTAGGCATTTTGCAGCCTTGGGCAGTACATATTACGAGATCCTATCTTAAATAACTGATCAATTTAGCTTCATATTTCAATCCATTTTTAAGTTAATCAGTATATTAATGGTATGGTTTTTAGTTTAATTTTTTTATGTTAGCAACTCTTTTAAAATGTATATGTCTTTATTGATTTATTTTTTAGTATGTGGATCATGATAAAAATGATAATCACAAACTAACAACTCCGACCCGCCTGAAGGCACATGGAAAAACTTGAATGACCAGACCGCCGTAATAGCAACACTATTATTGAGTTGTAAATGCCATCACCGGCCACGGTACAACTTTTCCTTAAGAAAGTACGTCCCGTCATCGATGGGAGGATCCAGACCCCCACCTTTTTGTGTACCCACAAGGGTGAGGAGAACCAATCACAATGTCGGAAGCTTCTCATCCATAATTATGATGTGGCACCCCCGTAGGGCTGGTAAAAAAGATAAAAAATAACTAAAATAATTATAATTATTAGCTTATTATTTCCATACTTTTGATAATTATGTTACAATTAGGTTAAAAATATTTTTAATCGGTCTATTACCCCCCCCCCCGGTAAGCTCAGCAGCCTAGTTGGAAGTATCACTATTCATTAATCATTACCTAATATTATTCGAATTTAGAAACCACAGAACACTGGAACATCTAAGTTTCTTGTCAAAAAATAAGAAAAATTATCTCCCCCCGCCTTTGGATAGGCAGAACCTCTGTTGCGATAATCCTTGCAATGTTGGGAAATGGCATGCTAAATCTCACCTATCTAGCTATTTCTATTTACTTTCAGCAGATTATTGTGTTTACAGAAAGACAGACAAATTAAGTCTAAAAATGTTTCTTCCTTTTATGGGGGGAGGCATCAATCTAAGAAATATAGAAAACATATAAGAAATATGAACTGACGCACCACGTGTAGTGAGAACATAATTTGGGTTTTTACATAATGTCGACACGCGCTAGTATACTTACTTAATCTTTCCTTGAGCGTTGTTGAAGATGAAGGGCAACAAATCAGCCAAATAATAATAAAAAAAGTGCAAGTCAAGCATTCTATTTCTTAATGAGAAGCTGTCGAAATACAACTAATCTTTCTTAAAACGGAAGAGAGAAATATTGGGAAATTTGGAGGCAATGATTCTAGGTTTGTTTGTTTTTCTTGTTAACTTTTCTTCATTTCCGTCATTTCTGTACATGGCTCTTTAAAATTTAGTTGAGTACTTAGCTAATAGTTAAAAAAAAAAACCCCATCCTGCTCAATATTTTTTTTTATGCTTGTGTCAGTAATTAAAAGAGCCTATGAAGAGAAAACGACAAAAAGATAAGAACTTTTAAAATAGTGAAGCTTGATGGTTAAATGTGTTTTTTCGGACAATTAAGTTACACTATGGTACAGGGACAGTAAATGATGCACTATTTGTACAGTCTGCAGATACAGGAATATGAAATCGTTTGCTAAAAAAAATTTTGATGTTTAATTTCGCTTTTAAAAATAATAATAAAAAATAAAAAAAAGTTTAAGTTTAATTTTAACATTTTCCTTTTATTTTCACAAAGATGGAATTTACGGACCGATTTTTCTGCTCAGTTCCTTCTGCGCTAGCGTACTAAAAAAATTATTTTCCCAAAACCTAATTATTTATTAATTGATTGATTTCAATTAAAATTTTATTTCATATAAAAAGCACATCAAGCTGTAAAATAAAGAAAGAATTGATTAAATTTTTTCAGCAAATTAGAATAAGGAATCATTGAAAATATTAAAAGTTATAAAATTGAAAATGACAGTAACTGGAATTCAAAATGTTTAGGGAAAATTTGAAGGTGAAACAAAAATTATGGATGGATAAATTGCGTAGAACAATGTCATAAAGAAATTAAGCCAAAATGTCTCTATGCATAATTTAAGAAAGAAGATTCGCAATTTTTCATTAAATATTAAAACATATAACAATTAAAATTTCAATTTATTTAGTGTATTTCTATTAGCACCTCTAGATTTTCCCCAATATTTTTCATCTTGAAATATTTGAATAAATAAACATTTTTTACTTTTTAGCATACAAATATAGTTGTGTTTATTAAAATTAGCTAGTTTGAGCTTTAACGTTGATATTCATTTTATATTGAAACAAAATACTATAAAATAATTAGTTACTAATTACTATATATGATTTAATAAGTATTCTATAATGACTCAAATAAACTTAGTTGCTGCAAATATTAGCGACCAATTTAGATTTTTCAAGGAAAAAAAATATTATAAGTTGGAGGAAAATTGTCGTAACTTTTGTATTAAATATTAAAGCTATTGTAGTTATTTACTTTGATTCCAAATTAAGGAAGAGCAAATGTTTTTACTCTCATTTAGTCTAATTTTATAATAATATTTTACAGTCATATTTTAATAATTCCGTTTATATTATTTCGACAAAAATAATATAAAACATTTTAAAGATTATTATGATTATTATATCTCTAAAACATGTACTATTTTTTTCTTTAATCTATGAAAAAAATTAAAATTAAATAATGTGATATGAAAATTTAAATCATAGAGATGATTTTGGTATTACTGAGTGAACTTCTGTTTAAGTGAGCAATAGCTATTTTCAAATTCATCAATATATCAACTTAACTCACGTGACATCACACTCACATGATAAACGTAATTGCACATATTAACTGAATTCACTTCGCGTTACGTTCTATGATGATCTACTTCAGCTAGTGAAAAACATTGTGGATTAAAAAATTAATTCCTTGCTGCATATTTAACATGGAATCTCGTAGGGATAAATTCACTCCATTTCGCAAGATTATATCTTTTTTTTTTTTTTTTTTTTCTCGAAGAGTTATTTTCACTCATCATAGGCTGATAAAAACCATTAAAGTGTTGTCAGTCGCAAACGGTCAGAGAAAATAACAAATAAATAAAAGCTTTAAAATGTAACCATTTTTTTTCTCCGAAAAATTAGGGATGGATGATAACTAGAAAAACTAGGGATACCTGATACTTTGTAACAGGCAGTCAAAAGTATCAGGTATTCGGTATTAGTTTTTAAAATCGATTAATATCAACTGGTAATCTCTTCCGCCTCATTATTTTCAATCGAATGATACTATATCGTTATGTAGTGGACCGATGTAATCTATTTCGCTGTCTTGCCTCGACCACGCTAGGAAATGGGTGATGCTATTTTTTTACTATATATATTTCATCTCCAGGTATAACAGTACTTTACCACCATGCAACGGTGCACGATTCCAGTCTTCTGCTATACTAACTATTTTGGCTGTCTTTCATTTCCTCTTCTCACGCACCCGTCAATCACTGTCAGAACCAAGGACAATATCTCTTCCGTAGAAACGAAAGTCCAGTTTGGAATCAAATTCATGCCAGCGTGATAGTGCATGAATCTGATGAAAAGATATCAGAGTGATACGTGTTTCAAGATGATACTTGTATCAAAATGATACAAAATATCATTGTGATACTTGTATCAACATGAAATAAAGTATGGGATTATTATTGTACTCGCCCAATCTTAGTCTGCCGTTGTGCATCGGTGACAATTTACGCAAGTGCTATATTTTCTAACTATTTATATATAAAGTTATTTGTTACCATTACCTGGAATAATGGTATTTCTAATGCATTTTCTTGCAATAAATTAATCTAATATAATAAAATGCTTTTTGCTTTAAAGAATTTTTTTTATTTGAAACAAATAGGTAGCTCAAACATTAGAATTATTGTTAGTAAATTAATTGATAGCAAATGAGCATAAATTGAATATGAATAGAATTTGAAAATTATAATGGTTTAAAAAATGTACTTAAAAATATTTATATTTTTGAAATTAAAAATATAAATATTTTCTTAATAAATGTGCGAAATATTTAAAAATTAAAAAAAAAATTAAATTATCTCCTGCCATTAGTTTTTTTAAGTTATATAAAAGTTCTTACTGTTTAATAATGCTTTAGAAAACAAAAGACGAAATTAAAATTAACAACCAAATCTATAGATAACGAGCAATTTGGGCAGAAATAAGAATATTTAACTGACATAAACATATAGTATTTTAATACTTATTGATGTAACTAATATGCTCAGCGGACTAACTGATCGCGAAAAACGACAAGTAGGGAATAAATATTAAAAATTAAATAAAGATAAATGAATCAAGTGTACAGCATCATAATTTTGTGATATTTCGGACCAAAACATCGAATTCGTTTAAATGTTTTCGGAAAAATGATTTTCTGAACAGTTAAGCATTTTTTTTTACCCACAGCAAACTACCATACATTCTGATTAAGAATATTCACAATAAGTTTACTCTAAAAGATTAAAATTATTTAACAATTAATACTGCATTGGTAAACAGAATAACATCAACCATTTTTTGATATTAAAAACACCAAATAAATTAATGAGTTTCGATAAATTTCTTAGAATACCTGCTGTAAGCATTCTCAGCACATACACCAATTAACTTATTTACCTTTTATGGCTCATTAATAATAACGTAAATACATCATTAGAATAATTATTAAAGAAAGTTTTTGTAATTCTTTTCAACAATTCCAGAACTGTCAAACTTCTTATATGATGATACTATATTATGAACATAACTGCTCTCAAACCTTCTAGAATACTTATTAATCAAATTTCAATAATTCAACGATTTACAACTAAAAGAAACAATACACCAGATACAGGCCCTTTCATTCTAACTGGCTGTCATGGACAAACATGACGTAGATAATTCCATTTAAAGAGGAACACGTGTGCTATTAATTCTTGGGCATGTGTATTCTGACCACGGGCCATGCATGAAGAAGAGCATCATACTTTTTTTCATTCTTATCCATTAATTAAATGAGAATGACCCTGAGTTATAGACGGGTAGGCGAAGCTCCGGAGATTCCATTAATCGCTTCAAAAGGTGTTGGCGAGTGACCGTATAAATTAGACTAACTCTTCAAATTACAAATGTCGAACATTTACGTTTTTTAATCTGATTTCAAAGGTTTTTTTAAAATTTTCGTCTGCGCGTCTGCGTGGTCGAAAAGTAATTTGACCTTCTTTCTATGCTAATGAAAGGTAACTCAAGCATTAGGTAGAAATATAAGTAAAATGTATTGATAGGGAAACGTAAGTAGTAATAATTATATTTCTCAAATATTTTGAGTGCCTGATTTTTTTTATTAATAAAAATAAATTTTCATGATCTAATTCTAATCATTTAAATGAATTAATGAGTTGAATGAAAAAATTATTATCTTCTAAATTGTCAAACAAAAGAAACCTTTCAAAGCATTAACAATATCAAAATCAAAAAGTATTTTTAACTTCGGAATTTTTTAATTAAAAGAATACGAACAAAACTTGATTTATGAATATTAAAAATACAAATCGAAGCTAAATACGTACAATAGGGTGGAACGAAAAAATCAATTTTTGATTTTTAATTTGTAATAGCGCGGAAAAGTTGCCTTTCGGTATAGATAAGATAAATAAATATTATAAGAAATATTAGGGTATATCTTGAGGTTTCGAAGGACGTTAAAATTTCATAAAAACGCACTTTTTTGCAACTTTTTTAGAATTTTGCGTGCCCTGATTATGAAATGAAAAGCTTTCATTAGGCATTGTCATATGAATGAAAGTATGAAAACAGTTTTACTATTGCGCTGGCATGGCATTGAGCCACCGCAGGAGCGATTGTTTTTGAGGTAAGACGGAGATTTGTCTGCCACACGTGACAAGGATAGAGCTGGTTTCAAATCAGTAGCTTTACCGAGTTCAGTTAAGTTGGCGTCTCCCCTCCGTCTGTTGTGTAACTGATTA
>JAPMOR010029509.1:123233-197473 GCA_026543865.1 Argiope aurantia
CATTATCGTTTGGCCAGGATATTTAAAGAAATACTCGGATAAGTCGAATTGTTTTTCCTCTTTTCATTAACGTAGATGGGTTTTTTTTTATCTTTGTTTACGCCAAGCTCGCTTAACGGAATTCTGGATGATGTAAAAATTAATGAATGATGGTAAATAAAATAATGGTTTCAATATTAGTTTAGAGTTTAATTAGAGTTTTCAATATTAGAAAATACTGTGATAAGTGACATTTTAAGCTATGATGTGTAATTCGATTGTAAAAAGTATTCTTATTTTCGGGGGAAGATTTATACTTTTTGTAGATTTCAAAGCGACGAATTCATCTCTATGCGTATTCAGATATAGAATTGTTAAATGGAACATATGAACTTTTAAATTATTCTTATAGTTCTTTAACTTCTAACTCACTAAATGGAAAATTTGTTGCTCCAGTTTCCTCTTATTCCGTTTTTATTTAGAGAACTAATTTCACATATTTCATATGTTTACATATATATTTCACATATTAAAGTGCCCATGTTCATGACCAGTTAAACTCTGTTAATGAGTGTTTCTGCGTTTGCTGACGCTTTACATACCAGTCTGCTCAGCTGGAGCTACAAAATTTGACACCCACCCACACCCACCCACACACACACAAACACACGCACGCACGCACACACACACACACACACACACACACACACACACACACACACATATATATATATAATGATATTTTAATTCTAATATCAATTTAATTAATTTCCAAGATTTTATCTTGATTTAGCCCATCATAACATCATTCTAAAATATTCTCTTATTTCGTGATCCAATTCCACTTTCGGTTTAATTAATCCCTATGTAAAAATAATGCGCCCTCAGTACTACGTATCAAATGAAAGTGATACTTCCGTTGCCCTTTTCAAAGGTTTACATAGTATTCCATCGGCGCTTAACCGGAAATCCCATGTTATATATGACTAGTGATCATTTGTTTCACCCTTCTTACCTTTTCTTACTTCTGATTTTGTACCGCGCTGCGATTTCTTGTAAATAATTATGATTTTCCGGAATGGATATTAAAGAGAATTAAAAATACAAAGTCTCTTCATTGCTTGTCAAACCTGCATTCTGCTTCAACCAAAATAATGTTACATATTATTTAGCCGACAGGATTCGAAATCTATTATTATATATGAAAGTGGGAATTTGTACTACGAAGTATTTTTGTAAAAATATTAGTCAGTTAAAATTTGAGTGAGATTTGGGGGGGGTTATAATGTTTTGCTAATATATTAATTCACAAAACGGATTTATTTTGTCCATTTTAAAATATAATCATTTTAATTGAATAATTTCATTATTTTTATTTTTGATAAAATTTTAAGAAATATTTTCTTGTTTGCATGATTTTTAATAATAATTTTAATTGTTACAATGAAATTGAAACCTTTTTTTATTAATTCAGTTAAATATATAATCGTAATTTTCTTTTTTTGGTTGTTGGAAGAAAAAATATTTTTCTTACTAATCGGCGATCAACTTATTCACAGGGAATATTGGTTATATTTAATTTGAGATAAATTGTTTAAGTATAACTTAATTTCCATGATTCCACCAAATTGTCTGACATTAAAACCGTGTTATATAAATTGTGTTGCTTAAGTTCTGTTTATTGTGTGAATGAATCTTTCTAATAGTGACCATTCCCATAACATCATAACGCTACTAAAAATGAAAATGCCCGGCTCATTTATTTTCTCAATTTCATGGTGAAGTAATTTTACTTTTTTATTCATATCAGATATCAAACAGAATCCTTCATCTTCAGGTTTTATCAATGAAATAAAGTCATGCATTTAATTATTCGGTGAAGCAATGAAAACGGTTTGAATTTCAAGACAGCAGTGTAATATATTTTTGGATATGAGATAAAAATTTTAAAAAAATGTCAAAATTCGAGGAAACTTTGTATAACTATAAAATTGACATAATTAAAATGACAATATTTAAAATTCATCAACCATATAAAATTCCTCGAATATTTTCCTGTAATATTTTCAGAGATTATAATGGGAAAACGCCAATATTCAACTTAATTTTTAATAATTAAAATCTCAAAAAAATCTCTCCAAGGAACACATTTTCACCTTCCAAAATATATACATGTCAAATTTTATAGCTTTAGGTCAAATGATATGGCCTGTTGAGCACCTACACACGCATATACATTCATCTTTATTATCAGTGAAGATTATCTGAGAAATTTACTTAAGGAATAAAAAAGTGAAGAGTAGGGGACACTGGGGCAAGTTGGCGCTCGGTTAATAGCGCTGTTAAAAACCACTTAATGGCAGCAGAAGTCAGAACAGAGTGAACAGGAAGTATGACTTCATACGCCCAGAAATTTTTAGTCAGTTTCATATGAATCTGCAGACACTAGAGGTCAAATTGTTATCTTTTGCTTGAAAAATAATTATTTACCACTCATTTTATTTTCTTCTAGAGTATTCAATATTAGCAATGAAGTTTATTGCATGATACATTTAGTATTTTTACGGCCATGGGCGTATTCATGAGTATATATGCCTTTTAATTATTTTTAAATTTATGGAAAAAAATGTAATCAAAATAAAAATGGCAGGACGGGGCATGTTGGTATTAGGCCAGGCGGGGTACGTTGGTACTAGCTGGGCAGGTTAGCCTTGTGTTTTGAATGATGTCGACGACTAAGAATTTTTTTCAGAGTCATGGTTAGTATGACAAATCGAGCTTCGACTCTCGGGAGACCATTTTTGAAGCAGTAAAACAGATATTTCATAAAGAATTGTCGTATTCAAAGGCTGCTAAAAGTATGGAATACTTTTGCTTTCTCTGAAACGCTACTGCCAAAAAGTTTCAAAAGCCGGGAGTACCTATCAGCTACCTGCCAACACGAAACATTTTCAGCCGTCAGGAGGAAGCATATTTCACAGAATATGTAAAACGAAAATCAGATGTTTATTTTGGTCTTAGTCCGAAAGAAATACAAAAATTTACTTACCAGTTTGATCTTTCATTAAAATGAAAAGTGCCTGATTCATGGAAGTTTAGTTAGCTTAAAGTTCCGTTTTAAAACAACATTAGAGCTATTTGGGCTCGTACCTCGTAATTTTGAACCGCGGTAGATGACACCTGAGCTGGCACCCTCTCTGAAAACTTCCACATCACACCAACGTGAGGACGGACGGATTTAACGTGCATCAAACCCACTTGCACGCCGGCTATTCGGTGGAATCGAGTCTCGAACTTGAAAGAATCAATAAGTAGGCGAGGACGGATTCAGCTTATTTTTAAAAAGGAACTCTTTCTTGTCCATTAGAAAGTGCGAAGCAACGAGTCTCATTTGGGCTACCTTATTTAATAAAACAAACATTTCAGCATTTTTTAACGCAGTGTTACAACAAATACAGTTTCGAAGTTGCGGACACATGGGATACGGATCAGACATATTCCATATTCTATAACCACTGCTCTCCTACTGGCTATCACCGACATCAATATAACAGCCGCCTTTGCAGCTGATGGAATGAGTCTATTGAACTCAGGCATATTTTCCGACTCGGAATTTCTTTCAAATTACGTTCGTTTTTTAATTGCATTTGATCTAATCTGATGTCTACTGACCCCGACGAAACTTCCGCAGCAGAGTATGAAAGAAATGACATTCCACTGTTGAGGGTGCTATCATCTACAGATCCTACAGTTTTGATCCCGTACACTGTTTCACCGTTGGAAGAGCTATGGCCATTATCAAATGCTGGCATTAAGAGTAGGAATAAGAAAAAGATAAAGGAAGAGGCAGGCTGCTATTCTGACAGACACCCCCGTAAAAGATGCACTTCAAACAAAGAACAAGCCGTTATGATAGAAGGATTAAAAACAACTATGAAAACCAAGACAAAAGTCGTACAAAAATGAAAAAAAAAATGAAGAAGGCAAGCCAAAAAAATGGGAAAGTGGCAAAAGATGAAGGGCAGAGAAAGAAAATGAAATTTTGGAAACAAATCTTTCATTCTGAATGGTGAAGAAGTGAAGAAGAATGAGTGTCTCCCGATGAAGACAATTTTGATAACAACTACGATTTGATTGAGGACTCGGATTATTTCAATTTAGAAAAAGATTCGGAGATTAACGAATTTATATTAGTGAAACTGTTAATTGAAGATAAAAAGATTCAAAATTTTCGTGGCTTAAAATTTTGAACCAAAAGAGATCCCAAGAATGGAAGGTGAGTTTCCTCAAGAAAAGTTTTAAAATAACGAATACATTTATTTTTTCCAATAGCGCTGAAATACAGTTGTCTCAGGGGCTGATTTAAAAATGTTTCTGCCACTGTCTTTGAACATTGGGGCAATAAAGATGAAAAGACATTTTTGACATTTGAAGTTGATCTTAGTTCGTTTTATCTTGATTAAATATTCCTAAATTCGAAAAAGAAAGGGCAATTTTTAGATAAATTCAATTACTTAAACTTTATTTCAATAAAAGTTTCTTGTTAAAACATTAAAAAAATTATCCTTAGATAAATACCTACAGTATAATTAAGAAAAGTACCAATATATAATGCCAACCTACCCCGCGTATAGTGCCAACGTACCCCGGCCCCGGGACACGTTGATACCGATGGAATTAGCTCAATAAACTCGATATTTTTTTTGCTTATTTTTTAATCAAATTGTTATTTATTCCGTTTTATACTGGCCAAAGGATGTAAGAATGTGTTGGAATACATACCAGCTATTTAATCATTACCAAAAAATATAAAAAAAATTCGCAATCATAATTGTTGTCAACCTGCCCCAGTCTTCCCTACTGTAAAAGAAAACGAAAGAAAAAGGAAATGGACGCATGTTCAATTAATTACTCATGGTTCCGTGTAGGAAAACTAAGCTTTTTTTTTCTGTTTTTTGCAAATATACCAAATGATATCACTAAAAACATTGTACATTAGAGCATTGAGCATTGTAATGGATTTAAAGTTGAATATAGCGGTAATTACAATTTATGAATCCAGAACACAAAAATAATAAAGAAAATGTAAATATCTAATTTTAACTAAAAATAATTATTGATATCAAGCTTTCAATTATGTTCATTAGCTATATAAATATACTCAAATCTAGCAATAATTTCAAATCTAGCAGCAATCTTTTTTTTTCTTTCTTACCTATTAACTGATATCGGAAAATCTCCTTTATCTCCCCATAAATGAATGTCATTATATTAACAAAAAGGCTTTATTTGAAGAATAATAGTTAAATATCATGAAATGTAGAAAGTGTTAGAGAGAAAATGGATGATTTGTTGAAAACCAGGAAGAAAGAGCTTTAATTCTTCCAGTATATTAAAACAAAAATCTGGTTTCAGCAAACGATATTTTGATGTAAATTTAAGAAACAATTGTAAAAAAAGAGTTAGGCTTTCAAATATTTTTTTATTTATTTTCTGTAGTATTATACAGATATATTTATATATTGCATAAATAAATCTGTATATACTTAAAATAAATTATATTTTCTTTTCCTTTTCTTCTAAATGACATTGGAATTGTAATGGATTTAGTTGTCTTATCATTACAAGAACAAGATAATACAACTACATAATTCATCTAAAATAATTGCATTTATCTAAGGCCTTGATAAAACATCACTTACTTTGTTTGTCTGCAAGATGAATATGGATTCCAAAATCAGGTTGGTGCAGCACATATGACATTTATAAAGTGAATATAAATTTATTCCATTAACCTCATAAAACATATTTAATTGCAAATTTAAAAATTGCAGCTAAATAATTAGTTATAGTTTGATGTTTTAATACCAAAAATAGTTAATTTTTCAAATTTTAAAATGTATTGTATGCCCGATGTTTTATTTTTAAAAATAGTAATCAGTATTATATTTTAATCCAAACTCATTCTGATCATTGATAATCGCATTTTCTTCTGTTTGAATTTTTTAAAAAACAAACAAAGGAAGAAGAAACTTTTTTTTTTTTAAAGGAAAATGATTATTTACAGAAATTTCTTTAGTAGAATTTAATCTAATACGGAAAAAAGATACATTTGGAAGGAAACTTTGATTGAAATCACAATAAATAACATTTTTTTTTAAAGATAGAAAAAGCGATAAAAATTGATATTTTATCAAATCTTTTAGTAAAGTTTTACTTTTGTTATTTTATTTTTAAAAAAGAAGAAGAAAATTCTGCGAAAAATACTCGTATTTCATACAAATCCGAAATTTTGTCTGATATTTGTTATCTTATCTAATCTGTCGTATAAGTTTTCATTTCGTGAAAATCAACGTCAGTGCACATGTCCTAAAGGAAATATTTTATCATTTTGAATTAGATACTTGTACATTCTGATATCAAGAAAATGGCTAGTGAAAAGTAATATCGAATTCATTACAAGTTAGCAAATTTGAAGATGCTTCGAAATAAGTACATGTACTTATCATGACATTACAGATTATATACTTCCATATCATTTGTAGTCAGCTTCATATTATAATTAACTACAAATGCAACAAAGCACTACTCATAAAATCTGCTTTCAGAACAAAAAATAAAAAGTTTTTTAAAGCATAAGAAATCCGTTTACAATGAAGCCTTTTTTTTTCTCCTTAATTAAATTTCTAAAACTAAATTCTAGAATTCTAAAAACTAAAGAAAGCGTCTACTGACGAATTCGAAATCGGAATTGTAATTTATGACAACAAAACATAGTTACATTTAACAAACGAATAATATATATATTTTTTTGTGATAGGGGTTGCTTCGGTTTCTTTTTTGTTTTGAAATTTTTTTTATAAACTAGATATTTTTTAGCATAGATATAATTCAGATGGTTTATTCCATTACAAACAATTATTTACCATTTTTTTCAATAGTGAAATTTATCCATTTTATAAAACTATTCTGAGACAAAAAATATTGATATTAAATATCTAATTTAAAAATGCAGCTGGAGTGTTCACGCATCAACTGCATTTAGCTTTGTTAAATGATTCCAGTGTGTGTTTTGAAACAGTACCTTTTCTCTTTGATCGATATGATCCAAAATATGATATAAATTTTAAATTTTAAAGTCAAAATAAATTTTATTTAGTTAGCTGGTAGTTTTTCTGTGTTATCGCATTTACATACACACGAATAGATAGACCGACAGACATTCAATCCGTTGATAGATTTGTTCCAAAATATTATACATGCCCACGTTTCTGGAGATAAAATCCTGTACCAAATTATATTCACCTAGCTCACTGTGTTTTAGAATTATTTGTTTTCGTGCACACAGGTGAATAAATACAAAACTTACGTTTGATGGATTTCATCCGCAATTTGACCTAGATTTACCATTTTGGTGCAGAGACCAAATTCCAAATTGAATTTTTTTAGTTGATTCCATTTTTTTATTTATTGCCTAAAAAACAAAATACAAATAAGCCTAAAGACAAAATTAAAAAAAGAAAGAAAGAAAAGAAAGGACAAAAGTTTTCACTTGGAGATTTTTTAAAATCTCAGTGGATTCTTTGATAGCTACAATACTTTCTGTACTTCGTATACGGGATATTTTTTTAAAAAAATAAGTTTAAAAAATGATTTTTGATATCTTTACTATTTTTATTTTATTTTTTAATTCACAAAAGTTTTTAGCTAATCTTAACTGTTAAATGATACTATTAATAGATCCATCAGACGACTTAGCAACAAAAGACCCTTTTAAAAAGATTTTCCACTTTTTTTTATACTTCTGTGATTACTCCTTCCTTTTATATCATTATTTTCAATTCAGATTTCCATGCAATTTCCACGTTTCTGGCGAGTGTCAATCATTCGGTGTTCACGTGGACGCTGTGGTAAATATCCAGTAGCTGTAACAACAGATTACTTTCATTCTTGCTGCGGCTGCTTATTGTCTACAATCTTACATAGTTGCAAAACAATGGATCTGAATAAAGAATGGAGAGATTTGGGAATTACTGAGAGAGAATAAATTCCAGAGAGCTTTATGATGGGAAATTCAGGATTCAAGCTTTCTATGTTTGAAGAAACTGGAACAAAAACTTAATACTGGTTGGATTTTTAAAATCTAGCCTGGTTGAATTTTGTCTTATAACTAGTACAATTAAATGCTTTATTTATAAATAATGATTAAAAAAATAAGATATAATATATTTATAACTGTGAAATTTTAGGATTGCTATTTAAAATGATTTTATATAATACAACTGACTCGGCTTATTTGGCCATTGGAGGTAGGCACATATCTCAAGGCAAGAAAATGAAATAAATAATCTAATACTTAATTTAAAAGCTTAACTAGGACAAAATTCCGCTTAATTGGGACCGTAGTAGACAATGGAAGATTTAATATTTTGCAGTCTTAGCAGTGCATATCATGAGACCCTTTAATAAACTAATAATTTTACATTCACATTTCAACAAACTTAAGTCGTAACTAGGAAATCCGCCACTGACTGCGTGGCATTCGAGTTTGTGTATAATATTACTTGAGCAGATTTCGGAGTTCATCAATACTTTAATAAGAATTTGAACGTATTTGAACAGATAAGAATCAGGCACATTATAACTAACAAAGTTTTAATACTATTCTAATATTTCATAATATAATTCACAGAATTTCTATTTTGAAAAGATTTATTTATTTGGTAAAACATATTGCATTTTTTCGGTTATTAACAACTTTTTAATCGTTCCTCCTGTAGCTTCCCTCAGCCTTCCTTAAGCAGCCGACTAACCGGAAATCAGTCACTTATAAAAGGTGCATTTCTAAATAAAATCTACCTGATTCTGAAGTCGGATTAATATGATGTCGTTATGTGAGTGAAGTTTATATTTCTAGATGTGGATTGGACTTATTCATTGACAATATGAATGGGTCTTAAAATGCTGAATCTTAACAGTCAGCCATTCTTCTGTGAAAGAAGCAAGAGTAAATCTAGTCTCTTTTTACAAATATATCGTTCTCGTTTTCAATATATGAATAATTTGCTTTCATCATTGGATTTTTAAGCTTATCAAGATGTCAAGAAGACATTTTACACTTGTAAGCGAAATTGCTAAGATAAATTAAAATCCAGCAAAATTTAATCCAAACCATCAACGAAGTAACTTGACGACAAAAATTTATCCTAGTTCAATGTTATAAAAAAATCCATTTCGTGAGGAATGGCTGTTACGGAAAGGATGAACAAGAATTTCTAAAAGATGTCGTGACCGAGAGAATACTAAACTCGACGAAGCACTAGACAGATATTTATTTTTGGTTAGAGGGCAAAGTATGATTATTAGAATCATATTCTTACAACATAATATCTCTGTTCAATTCGTCTTAAAAAGTTAATTATTTAATCGATAAAGTTAAATGTAATCAATTTAAAATTATTTATTGTTTTAAATTTATATAAAATATGTACGCCGTTTATATAGATATAGTACGCCGTTTAATTGAGGTGTACGTTTAATTAAGCCGAAATATCCAATTAAGTCAACGGTGTACAAGGGCCGATTAAAAGCAAAGTGCAATAGATATACGCCAATGGCTCCGGTATGAAATGACGTACTGAAACGAATTATCTTTAAATAATATTTTATTTTTAGCGCTTTTCTTTATAGTATTTCCATATTTAAAATTAAATTTTTAAAACTAAATGAGGCCTAAGTGAAGATTAGTGTGCACCAGCTGTTTGTCGCCAATTTTGCAACCCATCGGATCCCTCTTATAGCAACCGTACTGCTGTTTTGTTTACTATTTTTTGCAATGGTTCAGTTGTAAATAAACTACAATTACATTATGAAAAATGTTAAATTAAAAATATTTTAAAAATATCTATTAAAGATTTTAATTTTATTCTTTATTATAAAAATTTATTAAATAAAAAAAGTTAAGCTTATAAAGCTTATAAGCTTAAAAGATATTTTCTTCGTTCTTTTTTTTAATGTGAATACGAACAGAAAATATTTATTCTTTTGCAATTTTTAATTGTCAGTATGTGCTTTAAAAAAAATCGTCTGCATTCTCATTTTAAAAGACAGCTGCAATGGAATTCTTCGCAGTTCTCGTAATTCTTTTGGTGTTATGGTTGGTTCCCTTCATAATTTGTTATGTCGGGAGTAATTCGAACCTGTAGAATGGATGAAGGGTGAGGTAAATATGCATATATATATATTTTACGAGTTGATGAAGTTAGGAAAGGATGCTTGGTTGAAATTTTGTATTGAGAATGGTTTGATATCGAACCGGCAGAATGGATGAAGGGTGAGTGGAATATATATTTTTTACGAGTTGATGAAGGTAGGAAAAGTATGTTTGTTTGAAATTTTGTATGGAGAATGTTCCGATTGCTTATTTATCCGTTTTTTCTTTTCTCTTGGTTATGTACTGTTTCTGTTATCCACACAGTCTTTATGTTCAATGTGCTAGCGAAGCTACTAGGTTCCCGCTCCCGCTGCTAGCGAAGCAGTAGGATATTTTTTTTTTAAGTTAAAAAATTCTGCCTGGTGCCTACTACAGATGTCTTCGGCATCTGTAGAAGGCACCGGGCAGTATGAAAAAAAACAAAAACAATACTTATCAGTAAAAAGTCCTAATTAGAAGGCGGGAAATAGTAACCGTAACTGTTCCGGTGAAGTATTTGTTTATTTTGTCCGCCATCTTTATTGGCGACTTGGCATTGTTGGCGGAGCTGGGTGCACACTAAAATTCACTTTTACTCTAAATGAATGATAAGATTTAAGATTAATATATGATTCCTCACAACAAAATCGTGCCAATAATCTAAAAATTTGCCAAACATCCGCCATCTTGGATGGCTCCCAAAAATGGTAACAAGCTGTTTTAACATTGCAATAAAAAAATTATCACAATTCAGTTTGGCTAGAAATCGTCCCAAAATAACTTTGGATATCATATGTTGTTCTTAAATTTATTCAAATTAGCTTTTTGGATGCTTTACGGTTCATTATATATTCTACAGTAAATAATAGTTTACTTTTACATTTCCGGTTTTACTTGGCGATTTTCAAATTATTCCATGTTCCATTATGCATAATATGCGAAGATTTTGCCAATATAGTTGCATTCCCAGGTTTATTTGGCGGTTTTCAGATTACGCCAAAATCACCAAGGCCGAATTGCCAATCGCTAAGTTGGCGATGGTTTACTGATTTGTCGCGAGGACAGAAAAATTAAACATCAACCATAATAATTATTATACAAATGCAATATACAAAATAAATTTGCTAAGAATAAGCAAGCTACATCTTTTATACAATGAATTCTTAATTTCTTTTTATAATGTTAGTAGACATATATTTAAAAATGTAAAAAAAAAAAAAAAAGATGTTGAGCTCAAAGCATTTTAATAATCATTAAAAATTAATAAAATTAATTTTAAAAATTCAGTGATATAATTATTATAATTAGAGAAAATGAGATTATAATGCTCAAAAGTATTCGAAATTATATTGTTTAGAAATCCTAACATTGACAAGTTGAAAAATGCAAATAATATTAATGATAATTTTTGGGGGTCATCAAATAATGCATCCTAAAGCCTCCTCCTACTGTACATGGAAAGTATCAGAATTATTAAAAGATCTAATAGGACATTATTTTTGTCTCAGTGTTTGAACTTGAGATTCAAATTCGATTTTCTGAAAATTATTCTTCGAAGCTATTTTAAACCTGTAACACCTAATCTAACAAATCAAATCAATCTAACGGCATGGAATGACGTCTTCAGCATCAAAAAAGGAGTCTAACGACCCTAAATTGATTTTCCACGGACTGCACGCGTCTTGCAATATTTTATCAGGAAGTTATCATTTGACAACAGTTTTGGCGCCAAGATGTGGGCGCGGCTCTTGCATTGAAAGGAAATGAAAACAAAAGAATAGCCTGTTGAATTGGGTGCCAAATTTTTATTTTGGAATTTTGAAACTGCAATTGCTGCTGTCAGTAAATGAACATATTACTTCGAAAACTATGCTCTTTTAACTAACACAATGTTGAGAGACGTTAGTATAACATATATTTATTTTCTTTACGGTTCGTAGACATTACAAGTAAAAAATAATAATAATTAATAGAATAACAACAATAACAAGGGATGCCCCTCAAGCTAAAAGTAATTATGCTAAAATGTTTGCTTACTTACAGCAGCGCACAGATTTACCATAGATTTTTCATTAGAATTTAACTTATTCGGTTTGGTAACCCAAGAAAAATGTATTTGAAATTGCATAATTACTGATTGCGTTTATTCATAAATTATAATAATATTAATGCATGCAAATGCAATTTTATTGTTTAGTTTTATACGCATTATATTTATTTAGTTAGTTAGTTAACAATTTTTTTTTTTTTTATCTGACAGAGGCGTTGAAGAATTTGTTCAATGTCAATTGCTTTTCTCTCTTCTTTCAAGGTTTTTGGGAAGTGATAATTATCATTCTCAATGTATAAATTCCAAAGCTTATTGACCTCAACCTCGTTTTGGGTGCCATTCTTAACATTATTATTCAAACATCCTCCCACTTATTCAAAAGATGCTTGATTTTTCTCACTTCATGTCTTCTCTCACTAGATCTCATTTTTTTAATGGAAACATCTCTTTAAGTTCCACAGTGTTCTTCATAGAAGTATTCCTGTATCATCAGACCATTTCTGTATTCCATTACAAGGTCTTTAATGTTCTCTGTATTGACCTCCAATTCTATAAATTGTTCTTGCCTCGTTGGATCATTTCCATTACGAACATTAATGTCCTATAATGACCTCGAAGTTTTCTGGGCTCTTTAGATCATTTTTATTTCCATTATGAGCTCTTTAAATTTATCTTTATTGACTCCCATTCCTATATTCTCAGCAAATGACATATCATATTCCGCAATACCAAAGATTTAATTTCCTGTGACGGTGCCAATAGATGCTGTAAAATTCGATTCTATGAATCTTTCACACATTTTATGTTTGTTCTATGAGGTGTTCAATATCTGTGTTTGTTGTCTGGAAATAATTTTTATTAAAAGTTTTTATAGATTGATTTGCTCACACTCGGAATAGTTCATTGACACCCACCAACCACTGTATCAACACTATTGTATCAGACATGATTTTTTCCGCAACGGAAATCTTAACACGTAACTCAAAAGGAAAGTCTACGCGGAATATAGTTTAAACTGTTTCATTATTTAAAAAAATATTGATTATGACAAAAATGAAACTATTTTAATTGTTATTAGAAATATAAAAGAGAATTATGAAATATTTTAAAAGCTCATTATTATCTTTTAAGGTTTACTTTTTTTTCAAACTTTCAAAAAAACTGCGATATTATTCCAAAAATTGGTTGGAAGCCTTTTTAATAAAATTACTCCCACAATGATTCATGTTCCATCAATCTCAGCTAAATATAGAACGAATTTCATATTTGACTTGGCTCACTCAGAATATAATTTCATCCATTTTTGGTTCATTCAGAATATAATTTTTTTCATATAGTTCATTCAGAATATAATTGTTCATTTAGAATATAATTTCATTCATTCTAGGTTCATTCAGAATATAATATCATTCGTTCTTGGTTCATTCGGAATATAATTTCATTCATTCTTGGTTCATTCAAAATATAATTTCATATTTTCATACAGTTCATTCAGAATATAATTGTTCATTCGGAACAAATATATTTTGAATGAATTGTACGTCTTATAGAAGAAAAAAAGATCATGACATCACAGAGAAGTATTTGGCAATGTGTAGTTACATGTACAATTGCGTTTGCATGTACAATTACGTTTATCAAGTGACTGTGATATCTAAAGTAACTTACGTAAATATGTTTTTAAAGTACACAACATCGGAAAAGCAAATGATAATTCTTAAACATAAAATTAAACAAATCATAATTCATTCTTTAATAAAAAAAAATACAGAATATTGATTCAATTTTCTTGTGACTCTTTTCTAAAGAAATTTTCTTTTTCCTCTTTCTGAAATAGTTATTTATTCATTTTTTAAAAATTAGTTCAAAGAAATTTATTTGATGGAATGAATATCATTAAAGTTGCAAATGGATTTGGATAACGTAAATCAATACTTAATTTCATTAGAAAAAAATTTGTAATACATTTTAGAGATGAAAAAATATTTCTATTCTTATTCGATGCTAAAAAAATGAAACTTAAAAAACTTTATTGTTAAAAATGTTATCATTCATCATGTCAGAGAGTTCTTTTTACGGATTTCTTGTCGCTTAAAAAAGTTTTAGAACACGATAGTTTTTATGCTTTTCACTTCTTTTAGATTTATTAGCATTTGTAGAGAAAAATTGTTAAAAAAGTCATCCCGATTTTAGATTTAAGTATAAATTTTTTAAAGAAACATTTTAAAACTATTCTTTTAATTTACCATTAAAATTTTTCTCATTATAATTTTTCCATCATTAAACCATCTCATTATAATTTTTCAATTTTGGGATCGTGGAAATTTTTTTGAAATAAATAAAGTATCGTGAAATATTTTTTCAATACTTTTTATTCGACTTGACTTCTTTCATGTTTGCAACTGATTTTTCACTTACGTCTTGATATGTAGAATTTTCGTACTGTTGAGTGTCCATAATGATAATACATTATTTTAATATCTCCGGATCTTCATAATTAGTTAATCAATTAATACTGTTTAAATTTTGATTTTATTTGAAAGATGATATTTTGAAGGGAATATTAGAAAAAAATATTAGTTATAATACTTCATTATATATATATGTATATAATGATTGATAAAAGAGAAGAACCTTTTATCCATTTCCAAGCCCTGGTCTGATTTCGCTAATTGTTTTTTATATGAAAGCTTATAAATTCTAGAGCTCTCTCCTAGCTTCTAGAGCTTTGCAAGAGAAGTTCCAAAATCACATCTTCGCTGTTCAATCGCCAAACAAAAAAACATAGATAGATATTCCCTCATCCCAGCCACAACCAATGTGCCATATCGAAAAATTTTATTTCATGAGAAGGCTTTTAACCCCTAAATACGTTACCAATGGTCGTAAGCCCGCCACCACCGCCCCAAAAATTCTAGAGATATCGCAAAAGAAAACTTTGGCATAATTTCCATTCAGGTCAATTTTTTCCTTTTATTCGCTAGTTTGCAGGCATTATTAATGAATTAGTATACTTCATATTTATTCTTCAAATTTAATTTAAAATAGAACTTTCTTTTGTTGTGATAGGATCAGTTCATCATATTGGTTACCGTATTTAAATTAGGACTATTAATATAGTTAGCAAACAGTTGATTAGTAAAGGAGGCTGACGAATAATATATTTTTTTAATATATATTGTATATGAAGACTAGAAATTAAAGAATTATGAAAAATAAAAGTTTAATTAGTGTGAAAAAAGCAAATAATAATAATAATATTTGTCCTAAAATATGAAGATGAAAACATGATCATTTCATGCTTTTATAATTTTTGTTTTGTTCTCCAAATTTTTTCATTAAAAAATGACGTATAATACACCAATTTATGTTACGATATAATACATCAATTGCGACGTTTTTTAGCATTTTCATAGCATAAAACAATGTAATTTCGTAAACCTAGCCATTAAGCATAAAAAGTAAGCAAACATTTATAATTTTGGAAATAAAATTTCTGGCAGTACTTTATTCTTCCTAAACACAAAATTTCCGTTAACATTCGTGTTGCCACCCTCTGTGATCCACCTTCAAATAAGATGTCATTGTCAATAACAATGAAAAAAAAATGTATTCGATTGCTTATCTAATGTTTGCAACTAGTTCACAGATTCATCATTATTTATTTTAGCAAATACATTTCCTGAACCACGTGACGATAAATATTGTTTGCGATAATAACAATAAAAACAATATATAAACAGATGAAGATAAAACAAACAAATAAAGATAAAATAATCATCTCTTGATTTTAATTACTTTAGGACAAGTAATTTATTAAAGTTGGTTGTTTTAAAAATGAGTTGATAACATCAAAATAATATAGGTTATTTTTTTTTTCAATTTTTAATTAAAATAATTTTTTTTTCTTCATATGTGCAAAGTACAGATGGAGAAAGTCTTGCAATTATCAAAAATTTTGACTTTGAGGTTTTGATGAACTTCAAGATTAAAATACTTGAACAGGATAAGAAAATTTTGGATTGATATCTATCTGTCTCTGAAAATGGTAATTTAATAATTTTAAAAAAGTTTAGAAGTGTATTAAAAAGCAGACGTAAATTTTTTTAATTATCTTGAATTTCTTAGTTTTTAATTTATAATTCATTATTGTAGATATTATGTAATAGTAAAATCCTACTTTGAAATTCACTACCAGATGGCGCCATGCATGGGATCAAAACTAAATTAAATAAATAAATTCATTGGCAATTAAGTTCTGAAAATATCAAAATAGTATACTTACTGTCTGTGAGAACACAGGGTTTTTTCTAAATATGAAAATTCTAGAATATCAGGAAACGAATGAAAAAAAAAAAAATTCAAAATTTCATTTTTATAAGCATAAAACATATCAAACTAAATAAAAGTATCTAAAAATAAATTTTAAAAAGTTTGACAAAGAGATAGATCCAGGCTTATTTTTTTAGAAAAAAGCATGGATTTCCAGAAAAATAAGCTTGAATTGTTGCAAGGACATTTCTTGGATCCTATGTCATATAAAGTGTGATAAGGCACCGATAAAATGGTTTTCATGCGAGTGTAAAAGTGTTTTTATAAATGGTAATTTGTACCATTCAAATCAAGATATCCATAAAGATCAAATACTAAATTACTTAAATAACTCTCAGATTATACTTATTTTATTTCCTGCATGCGATAAATTACATAATCAACGTTATATACTTCTGCAATTGCTAGAATTAAAGGACAATTACATCAACCCTGTGATAACAATAATAAAAAGATAAACAATTGACAATGAAAAAAAAAATGGAAGAAAAAGGTATTTTTCCCTTTTATCTAATAAAAATTGTGAGGAAAAAAATGAACAAAAATTCAGGGGCAGTGGACGCATTTATATTTTAGTACTTTTCAGAACTTTTTATGTGTCAAATCGAAAATTTAATCAAACTCGAAAATAGTTAATCATCGCCATAAAAATAACCATTAAGGCAAAATTTAAGATTAATATACGATTTCTCGCAAAGCACGTCGAAATCATACCAATCGCCAAAAGTCCACCATCTTAGATGACTACTAGAAATGGCAACAAACAGCTTTTATGGTTGCATTAAATAATTGTTACGGTTACATTTGGAGAGAAATCGCCTCAATATAATCCAGTTTACCAATCGGGCAATAATTGTAAGTCTAGCAGCATTATCTTAAAACTCAAGGCTGAAATCTGGTTTCATATAATTCTACAATTTTTTATGTCAAGCTCATTTACTAAATTTCACTGATCTTGCTTGTTACGTTTTTGAGTTATTGTGTTCACATATATATGGAAAGACAAACAGACAGATTATCCACCCTTTTACGAGTTTAGATTAAAATCAGATGCAGATCAGTATTATCGGTGCAAAGATCATAGATTAAGATCTACATCATAGATCGCTTATGCTTTTGAGTTAACGAGATTACATCTACATTAATAGATATATTCACAAATAGTAAATTCTTTGATGGGTTTGGTTTATAATCTGCCACATATATACAGTCAGATTATAAAATCCTATACCAAATTTAATCGATCTAGCTTCTATTGTAAAATTATCTGAATTTCAATTCAAATCATTTGTCATTTTACTAACTAACTGAAGCAGAATATTTAAGACCGTTGAGTTTATGTGTTTTCCAAGAATGACCTCCTGCATCATAGATAAATCTATCTAGCTTGAGGCGTTTTTGAGGTATTATTGTGTTCATTACTCATATGGGTATGCATATGAACAAGAAATGGAAATGGAAATTGGAATGGAAATGGAATTTGTTCAAGATTTGCAGAAATATACAATTTTGTTCAGATCACATATCAAATTTCATCTCTATTGTGTTTTTGAATACTTATATTGAATATATGTACTTTGGTTTGTGTATTGTACTTTATAAACAAAGATTGACAGATATAATTCGAAAACTCGATTGTTTTTCCTTTCAGAATTTTTTTGACTATTGCAGCATTGACTCTTCGTTTACTTTCTATATCAGTAAATTAAAATGAATAAAACTCATTCTTTGAGCCGTGACCGTCGAGTTTCACTTGTAAAAAAACCGGAGAAAGTTACTTCGTAAAAGGATTCTACATAGATATACTGTCTACCTTAGCTTAGTATCCGTCACATTCATCATTGTAAGTCTAAAGGCCTTCCATTAAAAATTTTGGCAGAAGAAACGTGATCCGATTAGCATTAACTTCTACGAGGTTCGTTCAAAAACAGTAGACTTATAGCTTTAAAATAAGTCGTTTATCTATAAGGCAAACAAAACTTTCGATACTCTCAAGTAAATCATATGCAAATATACAATGTTATTCCACCTTTAACAAATATACAGGGTATCTCTTGTGACTTTACACTAGATTATATATTTTTACTTTCTCGTATACGTAGTATAGAGAAAGTATAGTAATCTTCAAAAAAATCGAACTCGTGATTGCGTCAAGTCTCCTCGCTTTAAATGTTCCTGAGTTCGAAAAACACATTTTTGGAAAATGTCTGTCTGTCTGTGACAAAGATAACACAAAAACGATTTGAACTAGACTTTGAAATTTGTTATACAATCTTTAGACAAAATTTCTATCAAATTTTGTTTAAAATCCGTTTAGAGGAAGTTCATTTGTCCAGCTGTTCGAATATAATTTAACAAGCTAACGAATAAAGAGAGCTAGATAAATAAGATTTGGTACACAGAATTAACATCTATAGCGTAAACACCTTTCAAATTTTGAGATAAATCTAAAATCTGTTTGTCGAAATCTGTTTAAAATCTGTTTAGAGGCACACAAACGCGATAACTCAAAAACGGAATTGACAAATATATCAAATTTAGTATGTGATTTTCTGACTGCAAATGTAGTTTTGTGTCAACTTTTTTCTTCTTTCGGTTGGTGAAAATGCATTTAAAACACAAATTGGATTTTCGGATACTATAACCGTATGCCAGGGATTAACCGCCAAATAACTCACTAAAAATTCGAGAAAAATGCTAAATTTGTGCCAAAGGTGACTTCTCTGCAGGCATATTGTTGTAAGGCTGTCAAATGTAGGTGCAAAGAAAATTTTGAACTACATGCAACCGAAATTTGTCTTCAAAAGTGATAGTTCATGAAGAATGAAAGAGATATGTCATTTCTCCAAAGCTCTAGGAAGCTTTTTGTTATGTTATGTTACAAAAAAAGTACACTAAAAAATTTCCAAAACATTAAAAAGAAAAAGTATCTAGGAGAACGGCAGTGCCCCCGCCAAGTCGAGCAAAAACAAGCGGCACGGCCGTACCATCCTTTTCTCGAAGCAGTTCAAGCCATTTTCGACCCCCTATATCTTCGTTGTGGATAAAACTAGAAGCATGAATTTTCAGTAGCCAAGCAGGCATTATTCAAATTTCATTAAATTTGAACCAGTAGTTTAAGAATTATAATTAGTCAAAGTTTGTGAATTTTGTCACTGACTGACTGACCGATCATCAAAACTCTAAGGCACTTCTAGCAGACATAGAAGCTTCAAATTTAGAATACAATTAGTGTTTAGTGTATAAATCAAAGAAAAACTAAAATATGCGTGTAATAATGGACGGATCGATAAATTTCTCGAAGTTTCGAGCATTATCCATTTTATCGGCAAATTTGTCGCCAAGTTTGTCACCAAGCTCTGGGACCACTGGCTCGACATCCGACAGCATCCAATACACATTACTGTAAAACGGTCTTTCGTATGATGACACTATTCGCGCTGGGACGCAAAATTACAGGTTTGTAACAATATATATTTTGAAATAATTCAATTTGAAGCTGTGGAAGCTGCAAACGCAATGGGTTACTTTCAGAGAATCAATCTAGTAGAAGAAGAGCAAACTGATGTTCAAAGTATGATCGCAAAACTTAATGCCGATCAAAAAAAGTGTCTTCGATATGATCACAAATAAAATGGACACAACTGATAATAATGCTGACGTTTTACGCTGTTTTGTGAAGTGGAACTGGTGGCACTGGAAAGAGCTTTTTAATAAAAACTCTGAAAGTTTGGGTTAAGACGTATTTAAACAAAAAAAGTGGCAGTTAGTGTTCCAATAGGCATAGCTGCATTCAATGTGAATGGATTGACTATACACAGACTATTTGCAGCTGCCTGTAGAACACAAGCAAACACTGAAGTACAAGCCACTTTCTGATGAAGTGTTCCAAGTTCTGAGATCAGATTTGAAAGAAGTAGTGTTGTTTATCATAGACGGAGTGTCGGTGATATCCAATGTTACTTTAAAATATATTCATTTACGCTTGTCTGAAATATTCGACACAAGCGACGATCAGAATGGGTGGTTTGGAAAAAACAACTTGTAGTTTTCGGAGACCTCTTACAGCTTCCGCCGGCAAGAGAAAAGTCCCCTTTTCAAAAACTATCAACTGCTGAAACTAACAAGTTGTTAGGTTCCCTCAGTATACCGAATCTGTGGATTGAACTGTTCGTATACGATGAACTTACAATTAACATGCGACAGCTCAATGATTCTGACTTTGTTGGAATGCTAAATAGAATAAGATTAGGTGTGACTACACAAAAAGACCGCGATTTACTCCCGACTAGATTAATAACTCTCAAATCCAATTCAAATGAAAACAGATTAATTGAAATAATTGAACACCTCTCGAAACTTCCTGATGATACCGTTTGCTTATTACCTACAAAAACATGTGTCAACAATTAAATACTACAATGCTTAAATCTCTTCCACATCCCGAAATAAAACTTACAGCTGTAGATAGCATAGATTGCCCCAGATACCTAACAAAATGAGCTCGAGAATGCATAAAAAAATATGAAGACGATGCTTCTATGACTGCAGGCCTGGAAGAGAACATAATTTTAAAAATAGGAGCAAAAGTCATGTTTAGGCGAAATATCGACGCGCGTCTTGGTTTAGTTAATGGTTCTATCGGTATAGTGCAAAGAGTAAAGGTTGATCCGGAAAATACAAAAATAATTAAGAAAATATACATTACATTTAATAAAGAACATGTTTACGAGCTTAGTCCGGTCAAAACTAAATTTGAAATTATTAATAGAGCTTATGTTCATCGCGAACAGTTTCCCATATGCATAGCCTATGCTATAACTATACACAAAAGTCAGGGCCTAGGTTTAAATGATGCACTGATGGATATCGGTTCTGCAGTATTCACATCCGGTCAAGTTTACGTGGCACTTTCGAGAGTTACATGTCTGGACGGCTTACATCTAATTAATGTCGACTTCGGAAGTCTTAAAGCGCAGGAATCCTCAATTTGTGAATACAACACTCAAGAGACTTGTCAAAAATTGTAACATCAAAGCTTAAGAGAAAAACCCATAGTGACAGGGAGTGGGTTTTGAGAAAAACTGTAGCTGAAGCTCAAGAAGTAGTACCGGAAAAGAAAAAGAGGAAGACTACATACAAAAATAAGAAAAGGACTATCTACAAAAAGAAATGAGATGCCATCAAAAATATAACTTAAAAAAAAACCAAGTCTCGCAACTCAGTTCTTCTATGCTAAAAAGTTGTGAGATTCATGTAATACCAAGTCGGTCAATTTATTCAGTCCCTACTTAAGGGTCCTTCTGTCTTAAGTTATTACGTAATTAGCTAACCTAACAACATCTTATAGTGATCATATCAATATTAAAAATCTTTTATGGTTTAAATAAATAGATTGACTTTGCAATCGCACTAAACAATCTAATTTAATATAATATGTTAATGTAATCTAATTTAATGTAAAGATATATTGTGTTTTTATGCGATGGCCAAGTCAATCTATTTATTTAAACCATACAAGATTTTTAATATTGATATGGTCACTATAAGATGTTGTTAGGTTAACTAACTACGTAATAACTTAAGACAGAAGGACCCTTAAGTAGGGACTGAATAAATTGACCGACTTGGTATTACAAGAATCTCACAACTTTTTACCATAAAAGAACTGAGTTGCGAGACTTGGTTTTTTTTACAAGTTATGTTTTTGATTGCATTTACTTTATTGAATACGAAAAGGAAAAGAAACCCGAAATTCGTATAATGAATTTATAGTTTTTTTAATGTAACTATATTTTATGAACCTTTATATTTCATTAATTACTTAAATGAGGATACTAGGAATCGCATTTTCATATTTAACGAATTCGTGAATCCAAATAAAAAAACATAGAATATCGAAAATTAATTCGATTAATAAAAACAACACACACGATCATTAAAACTCTTTACGCAGTTAAAAATTACGATGAATTATATCGATGAATCATACCTAAGAGAGAACCCAGAATTGAAAAGTCTTTTCTTGTATGCTTAAGTACTCATGCCAAAAATCTATAAAAGTGAAAACAAACATATTTGAGTTTATGCAAGAGCAGAAAATTAGAAATTCAATTTCCAACGACAGATAGCTGATACTAAGCAGATTCATGTTAGTGGTTTTGGCAGCATTCTTTATGAAAAAAAGAAAAAAGGAAAATAACTTTGTTTTGTTAACACATTAAAAAGGGGGGGGGGGGAGTTGCATGTGAAGAAAGTGTAAGAAAGTATTGTAATCATGAAAAAAAAATTGATTGTGGGATTTTTATAAATGTCGACGTCTTATACTTTCGTAGAAACGGAGTTATCTGTAAACTTATCCTTGTAACGGTTAGCATAATAACTCAGAATTGCTGCCAAATAAACCAGATATGGCATTTTTTTATTTTAAATATTCCTGTTTTAAAATTCCATGAATCTTTGGAAAAAAATTCGAACCCCCGGCCCAAAATATTGCAATATGAATATATGTTAGACTTAATTATGGCAGTCGTTGTGCTTAACGATTGCTATATTAAGCTATTTACAGAAAAAATGCCATCTATGTTATAGAAATTCTTTATAATATTTTTTTCTCTCCTTTCTTTATGTAGGGGTTTTTATGTGAGCTATAAAGAAATTTACAGATTACAAACCAGCATACAAGTATTATCTTATTATCTTGTTTTAAGCATGGTAAAATCGTTACTTTAAGACCATTAAAAAAGCATTAAAATACAATTACAATTAAAGACAATAAAAAAAATAGTGGTAGAGTAATTAAAAAAAAGTGGGGATGGTCTCCTCAAAAGTTTCTCGCATACTCGGATAAACTTGTCATATCAGATAAACCTTACATAGCATTGGCGTACAATAATTACGAAATAATAACTTTTGTCGTGAATTTAACATTTTTTACTCAATCTATCGTGTTATCCTTGTTAAGTTATGCGGCAATTAATACTTAACATGCGTTAAAAGTATCCAAAAATCGAATTTGTGTTTTAGATATATTTTTCTCAATCGATTGAAACAAATATTTGACATGAAACTGCACTTGCAGTCACAAACTCCCATACCAAATTTGATACATTTAAGTCATTGCACTTTTGAATTATTGAGCTTACATATTTATAACAGACGATAGACAGACACCCGCTGTTGTATTTGGCTCGAACTTTGATAGGTGTCTACACTATAGATGTTAAATATTTGTATCGAATTTTATGCATCTAGCTCTCTTCGTTTTGTAATTATCATATTAACTTATATTCGAACAGCCGAACAGGCGGGCTTCCTCTAAACAGATTTACTCAAAATTTTATAGAAATCTGCAAATTTGGATCTATCTCAGACAAACAATCAGACGGATATTTTTTTAATGTATTTTTTGAACTCAAGGAGGTCTAAAACTTGGAGATTCACCAAAATCTCGAGTTCGAATTTTTTGACAATTAATATACATTTTTTTATACTAAGTATACGTGAAAATAAAAAAAAGGGCAAAATTTTTAATTATTTATTTAATTAATTCTTTATATTTTGAAAAGTTGACAGTATTTTTTCTTATGTTTTATATAACAAGAATGCAAAATTTGATTGAATTGGCCCAATTTCTTATGACAAGATGCGAAACATACTTACAAAGTCAGAATTTTTTTTTAATCTTATGGTATATTGGCGTATTGTGTTATGTTAAAACAATTGCATATCAAAAAATTGATGCATTTGCAAGCATTTTGACATTTTGTATAGAAATTGAAAGAGCACGTGCAACTCATGACTATCCTACATTTTTACTAAAATAAATATCTTGTGATTATATTTGTTTAAATACGAGTTGGAAATTTTCTGTCAAATTGCAACATGAAATAGTGTCAAGGTTTCTTATCAGCGCGTTTGATAACAGGTTTATCAACCTCTTCCGCTCCTTTTATCTTTTCCGATATGCTGTTTTCGCATACATAAAAGGAAAGAACATATCTTTCGCAAAGATACCGTGTCATGCTTGCTTAAAATATATTGGTTATAAATTAACAATTTCTAATGAATATAATAATATTTTATCTCTACTTCGATAAGCCGGTGACTAGAAATATCTCTAGAAAATCAGCCAAGTCATTGTTTTCTACATATTCACTTTTCGGTTGTAACAGAAAACTGCAATGTGAAAGTTTTATAGTACAGCCATCAACTTGAAAATTATGGTCAGTGGTAAATTATTAAGTGTGGTGAATCGTGAGAATTGGCGATTTTTTTCGTAAAATTTAATGATGTTTTCGAAAATTCTGCCGATTCATTTGGGTTATGTAAACACTGAAACAAATGTTAGATTTTTTTTTACAACTCTTAAAGTGTATCTTGCTCTGTAAAGCATGAGTAATTGTAAAGATGTGTATGTGATTATGTGAGAAACATACTGATAATTGTAACTATCTGGATCGCTATTCCGATAAACAGGGAAATTTTTCATAAATTATCCAAACTTATATTTAAGCTTCTGTTTTTTGAACATGTCAAAAAAATTATTATTATCGTATTATCTATCCTTGGCGAGTTTTTGGCGATTAATCCCCGACATGCAGTTAATAGTATCCTAAAATCGAATTTGTGTTTTAGACATGTTTTTCTCAACGGATTAAAACAAAAATTTGACAGAAAACTGCACTTGAAGTCATAAAATCCCATGCCAAATTTGATATATTTAAATCATTGCGGTTTTGTATTATCGTGTCTATATATTTCTGAAAATACAGATCGTCAGATAGCAACCTCTTGTTAGATTTGGCTCGAACTTTCATAGATATCTACACTATAGATGTTAAAAATATTTACCGAATTTTATCTATCTAGTTCTCTTTTGTAGTTAAGTTGTTGTTTTATAGTCGTGTTAACTTATATTATCTCTTAGTTTGTAATCGTGTTAACTAATCTTAACTATCTAACTCTCTCCGTTTTGTAGTCGTGTTAACTTATATTCGAACAGCAGGACAGACAGACTTCATCTGAACGGATTTTACTCAAAATTCCAAAGAACCTACAAATTTGTTCGAAATATTGCATACCAATTTTCATCCATCTTGTTCAAAATATTTTTTAGCTATTTTTATCACAGAAATACAGATGAACATTTTTCCAAGTCAAGGTAGTCAAAAATGTAGAGATTCGCCAAAATTTCGAGTACGAATTTTTTTGATGATTACTATACTTTCTCTATATGCGAAAGTAAAAATTAAAGAGAAAAATTCAATTAGAGATGATTACATTAAAATGCAAAATCAGATCTAAAAATATAATGATCGAAATTAATAGAATGATTTTTTTTTTCAAACACAAATTAAAATTTGGTCCCTTTGTTGCAAATTTCCTTAAAACCGAAGAAAGTTATAAATTATCGAATAAATTTAGTTCTGATAATGTGAATAATATTTTGTTACTTGTTTCGAGATTAAAAAAAATAAAAAAGTCGAAATAATGGTCATCAACTCAAGATGCTTATTGCAATAAAAGTGCTGTTAGTATCATTAAATATTTTTCATGAATTTAAGGCAGTACGTCATTTTTCTTGTTGGGAAGATTCTATGCATCGTGTTTGAAAATTCCTCCGCCCATCGTAGACGTTGCAGACTGTGCAATTAAGAAAGGTTAAACAGAAGTTAAATATGATTCATTTAATATTATTAAACTGCAGATATATGTATGACTTGGAAGTAGATTTTGATTTAAAAGAGGGTAAAGGGCATTTCTTAAATATCTACTGCCATATTTCCTGTTTCTCACTTACAGAGGCGCCACTGCGACATATGAAAAATCTTTTTTAATCTATTTCCAGATAATTAATGAAAATATTACATCCCAATTTAGGAAAAGCTTACTAATAAAAGACAAAAGTGTTTTCTTTTAAAACTGATGAAAGAAACTACATAAAACATATATAATAAATTTAATTTAAAGTAATAATTATAATAAATCATAATAAAATTACAGAACAAATTCAGTGCTTTTTCATAATTTATTTTTCCGTTCCATTTCTGTCTCACTCACCCCTTTATGTCATAGAAAAATTCAAAGAAAATATCATTTACGTACACTGGCTAAAATCATAATAATAGGAAATGCTTTTATTTGTAGAAACAGGAAGTGGAAGCAAAACGCTTTTAGGGCTTTGGAACATTCACGAGTTCCATTTCTAGTGGCACATCATTTAATGTCCATATTTCACATGGAAGTGCTGCGCGTAATAGAGCGTCATAAAATTTTTTGTGGATTTTCCATCATAAATTAGTAGAACAAAATGAAGTCAAATATTTTACCGAAGCGAAGCATTTGTTAGCCTTTACTTCTGTCAGAATGGTTGACACATTTTTCGAACTAGAGGCTTCGAACAGCGAGCGACAACGTTTGCGTGATATATTCCGGGACTTAAAAATCGTTAGCACAAAGAAGAAAAAAAAAAAGTTTCAATAAAAATATAACAGTAATAAAAAAAATTGAATAATAGGAAGTAATAAATTTTTGGAAAGTAGGACTTAGGTGAAGTCTAAGTTCTCTGAATTTTACAGAATTAAAGACAACGTTTGTTTTAAAGTAATAAAAAAATTGAAAAGAAAAACATTTATTTATTCCGAAATACTTCAGTAAAAAAGAGCTTGTTCTCATTTCGATAATATTGACTAGCTTCTGCAGAAATTTACGGATTTTCTAAAAAAATTGAAAAATTAATACGCATTCTTTTATTATTCAATTCTAGGAAGACAACATTTTATGCATTTTTGTGAAAGATAAAAAGCTTATATATTTTAGAATATTAATTTGATTAGAGGAGTAGAAATAAAATATAATTTAAATTTTATCCGTAACGTGATATTTTTGAGTATTAATTCTTTATCATATGAAATTAAACATTCCGAATAAAATATATTTTAAGCAGAATCTTTTTTCCCCTCATTTTATGATTTATTTTCTCATTAATGAAAAATAATATTTTATACAAATCTGCGTAATAACAAATGTAAACATTCCAGAAAAATGAGGTTCAAATGATGCTGTAAAAATTTGCTGTAAGAATTCTTACGGAATAGCTCTGAATCAGCATATTTTGTTATTATCAAAATAATTGTGCTTTAAATAAAGAAAATTAAATCTCAAAATATTTGTCAAATGATTATCAACACTTTAATAGAATTGCTCTTAAAAAATCTGGATTAAGCTTAAGCTATTATTCTTAGTAACTTATCTAGTTTAAAATTCTTATTCGTGAACAACTGTTCCATATAAAAATATCTCATTTCCGAGTAAATTATTTTAAGTATATTTTCTTTGTCCTTTGTTAAATGATATTTTTTAACCAATAATCTCAATTAAAGTGACATTTTTTTGCTAAAAAAATCGCTAAGTGAAATTTCTGTTGCCACAATTAAAATATACTGAGTATAAAATTAAAAGGGTATTGAGAAAATTAATTAAATACGTGATTATTGAGTTAAATAACAACGTAAATGCTTATTTGCTTTAATCTGATTGAGACGGAAGCTTAATAAACTAATGAATATGAAAGACAGCACGAATTATTCTAATACAAGAACAAGGTCTCTACTGATGTCACATTCGTTTCCACCGTATATTGAAAGAAAGTATTTGTATAATGTCGAAATTTTTGTTGCTTTTTTCGTTATATTCATATGATTACTTAGAAAGAGCTGAATAATTTATGAGTATTTTCGGCTAATATTTGCATCATCTTGTTGTGCATTTCTGTATATGTTACATTTTGCCTTTTTAAAAATTAATTTTGAATAATTTAATAATTAGTCAAAAATTAATAATTACATCTTTTATTTGATGTTGGTAAGTTCTTATTGAAGAAATTTTTATTAGCAATTACTAATTTTTGTTTAATCGAATTTCAAAAAAAAAAAAAACAAAAAAAAAAAACTTATAATTTTAGAACTCGAGGACGTCAAGAAATGAATGTAAAATCGATTATAAAGTTTCATCTTTATAAATTTCAAACAAATAAACATATTTCGTTTCATGTTCGTAAAGATTAAATATAAAATTTTATAATTCGTCTTTTAATAATTTTGCTTTTATAAACACAAAGAAATAACCTCGTTTATTTTTGTTGCTCCCAGGTTTACTGGGTGATTTTCAAATTGTGCTAAGGTCGCCTATTAGATATAAGATGTCAAGATCGCCAAGCTATATTATACATAAGATACCAAGATTTCACCAAGATGGTTGGCGACGGATTGCATTTCTTAGCGATTTATCGTGGGATCCGTAAAAATAAGTAATTATTCATGAAACAACATTACTAAGCCACTTAACATCTCAATTCCTAAAGTTTAGGTCAAACAAACATGAAAAAACTGAAAATAAATAAAATATATGTTTGTTAATCGATTAGGCGCAAAATTTTATTGGAGTATGACTTTTTGATGTCAGGATCGCATGGCATTTCTCATCGGCTTGATGTGTGTATAAATTACCATGTTCACATAGTAAAAGATAGATACATCCATTGGCATAATTTCCCCAATTTCCTTATTCGCATTTGAAATATATCTAAAATGAAAAAAATTGAATAAAAAATATGCATAACTGATTGCGCAATTTCTATTTATCAAATAATTCATTCTAATTTATTGTATAAGCGTGGTACACTGATACAAAAACCATCGGAAACTCCAGTCTGTCCATTGTTAGCGGAAATCTTTGTATGAACAGTATTAAGTATTTCCTTTTAGTTTAATCCTTTTGAATGGCATGATGAATACTAAACGCGCTCATTAGCGTAACAGGAACTGATTTAAAAATTAATCATCGTTTGGGAAGGCAACATGAATGCCGTATATCCTCTTGTGGTAATTAAATATCACATTGATTTTCCTTACTGGCAAACATAACAGCCTAATTTTTTCTCTTTTTTGTTGTCGGGCATTTCGTTTTACGTCATTTATAAAAATTTATTAAGCTATCAGACAACAATGTTTGAGTGCCGTTCGTGGCATTAATTTTTTCCCCGCCCATGATATTTATATTTAAAAAGTGACATACACGCACTAATGTTTGATCGCTCGCGCAGAATATCTAAAACTCGAGATTTTGACAGAACTCCTCGAGTTCGAAAAACACATATTTGGAAAATGTCCGTCTGTCTCTGTGTGAAAAGATAACTTAAACACGCTTTGAGCTAGACGGTTGAAATTTGGTATATAGTCTTTACACCAAATTAGAAGATATCTATCAAATTTGAGTGAAATCTGTTCAGAGGAAGTTAGTCTATCGGGCTGTTCGAATATCATTTAACACAATAACTACAAAACGAAGAGAGCTAGATAGATAAGATTTGGTATACAAATTTAACATCCATAGTGTAAAAACCTTTCAAATTTTGAGCCAAATCCAATAGAGGGTTGTCTGTTGATCTGTACTTTCAGAAACGTGTAAAATCGATAACACAAAGATGCAATATGTTTGTTTAAATATATCAAATTTGGTATGAGATTTTGTGATTACAAGTGCAGTTTTGAGTCAAATTTTAGTTCCAGTCGGCTGAGAAAAACGCACCTGAAACACAGATTCGAGTTTTGGATACTAATAACGGGATGCCAGAGATTAATCACCAAATATCTCGCCAAGGGACACGATAGATGCAGGCGAAATTCGCGACAAAAGTTAATATTTCGTAACTATTGTACGCCACTGCTATGCAAGTTCTCTGGCCTGACAAGTTTATGAGAGAGTATGCAGAAAGTTTTGGTGAGTCCTGATTTTAAACTTCTTGTATCTATAGTATTAAAATAAAAATGGTTCTCACTTATCAGTTATTACTTCATGTAACAAAAAATATTTATAATAAAATCTTTAAAGTTATTCTGAATAATTCTTCTTCCCAATTTCATTAACAATAACGTATATGATCATCCAAACTAACCGATGTGGATGAGTCAGACCGAAGAAAAAAAATCTAATTATTAAAAATGATTTATACTTCATTTTTTTATTTACCTACACATTTTTCAATTCTTACTAATAATCTCTTCTCCTCATACTAACTAAAATGATAGGCTGAAAAGTTAGTTCCTTATTGCAGAACAGCTTTTTATTAATTTTTTATACCTCTCTGATTTTTGAAATGTATCGCATTCCTTCCATGAATATTTCTGTATGATAATTAAGCAAAAAGAATAAGTAATTAAAATTTCTTTTTAATCAGTGAGAATCCTTGAAAATCCTCGCTTACGAAAATGCTTCAAAAATTTCCAAAGGTAAAAAACGGTTCTAAACAAAACGCGAATTATTAATTTATGCAACGCAGCGTAAAATGCGCTTTAAATACTACGTTTCCGCATAACCTTGTGCTTAAAGCTAGTTCAATCAACGGTGGACATGAGCTGGCCGTTGCATTTTTAATGATGCAACTTCCTACGAGCGATTTTTTTTTTACGCTTGACAAAACGTGTAAGGCCGTCTTACATAAAACGTATGCAGGACACGTGATTGCAGAAAAAAAAAAAATGAAAGAAATCAAAAGCTGACAAATACACTGTCATTCTAAGAACTGTTTATGGCTGGATTCTTTTCTTTTTTTCAATTTTAAAAATTGCAGTATGAAATCGAAAATTTCAGGATAGCTTCGAATTTCTCGACCCTTCACATGAGAATGCAGGGGCAGATAATATTTAACATGCAGGGGCGGATTTAGGCAGGAATTGTACATTATGAGGTTTCTTTATGAATCAATATGTTAATGATTTATTTATTTTTAATATAAAATATTATTTCTATATTATTCAAATGATATATATTTCCATAATATTATATTTTATGGGAAAAATTAATAAAGCAAAAAGAAAATTGAAAATGTAAATGAATTATTAATTAAATATTATTGATTCGAGAACATGTGATAAGTTATAAGGAAATAATGTAACTTCGAATGAATATAACATTAAAAATTTTTTTACAAGATCTGCAATAAATCAATATTTATTTCAATTGTAAAAATATACTGTAGTCCTAATATTTTATAATTCATAAAGTTAGCAAAATTATCAGTTTGGCAATAAGGCTTAATTGATTGATCTGTAAGTCTGTCGTGCAAGTCTCAGCATAAAGTGAATTATTTGTTTGGAAATTTTGTTGTATTTACCAATGCATTGGGAATTTTAAAAATACGCCTATTTCTTTTTTTCTTTGTACTGATCTTTCCAATGATGTAAATGGTTAGAAAATAAAGAAAATGCATAGCACAAAGAACAGAGTGCAGTACTGTTACTAAAATAGTATGAGCTATATGTTTGTTAAAATAAGTTTAAAAAACATTTTACCGAGGACCAACATGACCAAGTTACAAACCTATGTGACTGAAGTTTTTACCAATCAATAATCCGGCGAATCAGTAAGTCGCCAAAGGCGACTAGTCTTTATTCACAACAAAGAAGATGTATCCTAATATGTGTGTTGGTATTGCACAGGCAAGGTCATTTGACCTACCACTTTCAAATTTGAGATATAATTTGGTGGGAGGAAACGTGTACTTCGGAGCGATTTTTTTTAAATTCGAATTTAAATTTGACAGTTTGGACATTTGTCAATTTCCCGCAATAACTCTCCAAAGCATTATTGCACAATACTAATTGTTAAACTATTTTAAAATTTATATTTTTAATGAGAATAATTAAATTATTGTACAGAGTTTCTAGTCTAAATTTTGACAAATTCTGAAATTATTAATTTTTTGCGTTTTTTTAACAATACTTTTTTATTTTTAAACTGCATCATCGCATCAAACCGTTTCATTGCTTCATCTAATATTTAATTTATGATTTTCTTCCATTATGGTCCACTGGTCATCAAAGGCGGCAAGTATATAATGAAGATATATTAAAATCTACATTCACTAAGCTGAGATAATATGAGTGTGAATAAACAACCTCGAAAATAAAATCAATTTATTCTTACATGAAGAATTTAATTTTGGATTTCATGGTTCCTCTTACAGTAATTAACGGTCGTATTATAATCACAGTATAAGATAGCATACAATTTGGTAGGGTGTAAGAACAGTTACGCTTGCCATGTGACTATAAAGCTGCATGAATTGATTTCAGTAAACTTTTCCCTGAATGTGAATGGCATCGCGCATGCTGAAGCATTACACAGTCTTTTTCTTTTTTTTAATGCTTTTTTTTGTTTTATGTTTGTAAAGAAGGTATTTTGCAAGATAAGATATTTTTTTCTGTTCCAGTCTTAGAAATTGATATTTTATACACTTGTACATTTTTAATGATAATGCCCCATCTTAATGCTTTCAAAAGTTAATTATCACTTAATCCTTAGTAAAATTTATTTTTAATTTTGCATCAATTAAAAATAAATTTTATTAACCATAAACAAAGTTCTAAAATTAAAGTACACTTGTACATTTTTGATGACAATGCCAAATCTTAATGCTTTCAAAAGTTAACTATCCCTTAATTCTTAGTAAAATTAATTTTTAATTTTGCCCCAATTAAAAATTTTTTTTTTTATTAATGATAAACAAAGTTCTAAAATTTAAAAAAAAACGATCAAAAACAGAAATTTAGTAACATAAATAAATTCCTGCAGTGTGGCATAAACATAAGAATGACTTTCTACAATTAGTAATTAAATTTATGATACAATTAAATGTAAATATTATTCACACAGTTTTGGTAGCTGATTTGTATATTATGCCAACTATAAAATTGAAATCCTTTTTTTCCCCTATCAGGTAAGTTGCTTTTTCTTATAAGAAATATTTCAAATACTTTAACATTTCTTTTTCATCACAAAATCCATTCTTTTCATTTATATCCAACTTCAGTTATGATTTAAATGATATTTGATTTTATAACAAAAGTTCAAAATCTTTACAGTATTGTTTCCTCTGTCTGCTTGGTGGAAATCGTTTTCTTTTCAACATCCAGCAGTAGTCAGCAATACCTTCTCTGATATCAGCTTTCCATTTTGATTATGTTTTAATTTAATTTTCAGTTTTGCTTCTCACCGACCGCAAGTAGATTCATAGGAAAATAATTCAGATGTCAAAGCAGAAAATAAACTTTTAAGCTCATATTACTTAATATAAATAATCTTGAAACCTGCATACTTTTACAGTAGACCTACACTTAGGACTCTTTGGTTTCCAAAAAAGCCACTTTATTTCTCATGTTTTTACTTTGAGTTAAAATTTCCATTCCACATCAATTTCTAGATGTTCGGTCCTTAAAAGATTCTGCTTATAACATCGTTCATAAGGATATCTGAAATATTCTCCTTCATGTTATAAAATCTTAATAAACTGTTTAATAAGGAATAATATTACATAAGATGGAGGAAGTAAGGCCTCTTATGAATTATTCAAACTTCCCTTTGAATACTTACAATTTCAAATTACAATGTTTTTCTTTTTAGCCATTCTTTCATAAGGTGTTCCTTTTTTTTTTTTTAAATCAAAACTGTCCAATTTGGAAGGAAAATTGGAAATTTCCTGTAATTATGGATATAATATTAATATCACCTTCAAATCACTGCAAATAACCCAATAACTGAAGAGATAAGATATCATTTCAAAATTTTTATAGTACTTATCTAACAAACTAAGAAAAATAATGCAGGGGAATAGAAAAAGGCAATAAGTAGAATTTATCAGCTTTTAGAGGAAAATTCTAAATAAATAAATATTATGGTGAAATAAGAGGTGAACCTGTATAATAGGAAAGGAGGGGGGGGGGGGGCATTAAACAATGTATTCTAGAATGCTGCTCAGCCAAATTATCCAGTTTAGTGTAATGCAAATATTATTTCATTTAAAATTAAAGTATTCCTTGAACACTGTGGAGCAAAATATGACTATAACTGATCTCATTAAAAATTTGATAAGTATCCTGAAAGATAAGTTATTCAATAAAGACATTTAAGGACTATTCCATAAAAAGATAGTCAAAGTTATAATTGACATCTAAAACATTAAATTTAATTTAGTGATAATACAAATAAAAACAAATAAATTATGTAAAAATATAAAGAGTGTATTAGTGGGCATATGGTTACATCTTCTAAATGAAGATCTCTCCACTGTAAGACACACACACAAAAAATTGAGATCATAAATATTTTTTTAAATGTATAAAGAATTCCTAATTAGAAACAAGCAATTTAAGACAACATTTATTTTGCATAAAAATAAGTATAGAAAACTAAGATATACAACACTTTTAATGAAACCTGTTTAAAAATATTCTATTAATCATAATATATATATATAATTGAAATCCAACATTTTTGTATTAATTCATTTCTTCATATAAGAAGTCAAACAGTATTATGCACAGTTTTCTGAACTTTAAACTAATTTTAAGAATAATACAATGCAGAAATGCTGAGTTTTCTTCTTTTTTAATTTTAAGGATGAGATGTTATAAGGAAAATAGAATGTGGAAACAAAATAATAATAATAGTAGTAGTATTGTGAAAATATTATATGTATCTCACAATATTTGTCATTCGGAAGTATCTAATATCAGTCAAACTTAATATAGCTATATTCACATGTCCCTTTGAAGTAATACAAGGCCTATTCTGGGACAGATTTTGTAATTTTGAGCCCCTGTAGGATAGTAACGGAGTAGTACTGACAAGGATAGCAATCGAGTCAGTAATCTTCTTCCAAACTTCTACATATCATCAGGTGAAGGACATTTGGCTCTGATTAATTCAGCATACACCACACCTGTTGGCATGGTGGTTATTTGAAGGAAATAAATTTCAAACCTGGAACCCTCCTAAACCCAGGCCAACAAAGCCCCTACAACCTATTAGGATACAGAAATCTTATTATCATATATTTCTTCATACCAGGAGTGGCACAATTCACTCCTTTGTTTAATTTTGATTTCTAATATTGGATAATTTGTTTAATACATTTTGTTACTTATGTTTCAATGAATCTACTTAATTATGCACAACATATCAATGAAAAAAAAAATACTTCAACAACTTTATAATGAAATTCAATTCATTGGTGACAAATGATAGTTAAACAATTCATATAATTCTACACCCTCAAATGCATCTTTAATGATGCAAAAATATGAGAATACTAGAAAAAAAATACCTCACAGAGTTTTAAAATTGTTTTTATATGGTACCGTGTACTTAAAAATATTATAGTTACAATCATTTCAATTTTATATAATATTTGCCTCACTTTTATAATGAATGCATTATTTAATTATAAAATTCCCTAGAGGAGGAAGAAAGAACTCTAACACAAAAACAAAAATTAAATGCCATTTTAAAAGTCATGAAACTACAAAAATGCCCATGTAAATGCTGAAATGCATAAAACTGAAAAACAAGACTGAACTCAAATTATTAAAAAATAATTATATTTTGTGAAACAACTATTGAAATTTTACATGTATGTTAATATTATTTTACAGTTCTATCTAGATTTTCCTCCTCTTTTAGAAGGATTTTTCTTCTTTTCTTTTGAGGTTGAGGCTTCACTTGTTGATGTTGCACTTTTTTTTGCTGGCTTTTTCACCTATAAAATTAACCATTTAATAATTCATTCATAAAATGGTGTTTTAATCAATAAAATTATTAAGATTTCTCACAATTAAAATTGATTTATTATTAATAAGATGCTTTTAGCATTTGTAATATTTAGATTTCTTACAAAAATGTAAAATTTTTTAAAGCAAAAGAAAAATTTCCAACACTGTTGAATTTAAGGAATTATATTTAACATAGCCAATCTATAAGCCAATAACCTTCTAAGTGGCAGAATTGGCAATTTTTATTAAAATTCATATTCAATTCAAAAGAAATTAATAAATATTCTTATATTTATTCACTTAACCTTCATGTCTAATGTAGTCTTTTGAGATTTAAAAAATTAAATGCAAAGAAAATTCGGTTCTTTACTTATAAAGCTAATTTTTCAAATTCAAAAGATTAAAATAATTGGGTGCTAGAAGGGTTAATATTAACTTCATAACAAGAAGTTATGAAGTTAGGCAATACTAAATTATTATTATACTATACTTCATGCTAACAATAATCAACATGCTAGAAGAAGAATTAAAAATCTTATTTTTTGATTACAAACTTACTAGCAAGCACATAAATAGAATCAATTAATACTCAATATGCAATAAAGATAATGCTTTCTCACTTTTATTATAAATGTTGATTCTGAAATCTAATTATTGTTTTCAATATTATAGAGCAATTTATTTAAGTTTAAAATTATTATTTTTGAATAAATTTGTATTAACAGCATTAAATTCGCAAAAATCAGTTGTTTATTGAAATTTGTGTTGCATGTCTTTAATAGTCCCTTAAAGGGCATATTTAAAATAAATTTATCATCTGATAAAGACACAGATTACACTTGAATGATAAATTTAATATTCTAGGCTAGAATTATTCTAAAAATTATATATTTACTATATCATTTAACTTTTTAAAGACAATTTTCATGTGATAAAAATTCAGAGCTCTTTTGTTACTGATGTATAAAATTAAATTTATCAGCTTTTATATTACAAAACTTCCTATCAATGTTTCCAAATAATAGTTTCTTAAACATTTGCAAACAGAATGGCTTAAAAAAAAAAAAAAACACCCTCAATTTTGTAATTTACAGCATTGTATAACTCAAACATATAGACATAAAAATTAGTTCTTGTTTTAGTGATCTGTACCATTAAACATTAAATTACAAGAAGATGACATTGCAAAATATCCTTTTTAAATGATAATTCTAACACAGCCAAAGGGAACTTTTTCTTAAGCAAGTTTTTCACAATCAATGTGATTAAATATTCATTTTCTTTAAAACAAAAATTAAATACATTCATCACACATAGGTAATATAATAGGATAGAATAATATTATTTTCTAAAGCATGATTAAATCAAACACGGTAATTTCATGAGATAAGTAAAATCCCATTGACTCATTTGTATCAGCTCTTAGGAAAGAAGTAGAAATAAATAAATAAAGAGTATTGGAATTGTAGCTGTATATACTATGAAATACAGACAAAAGTGGGAACAAAATATCTTCTAAGAAAAAATTTATACCTTAATCATAGCATCATTTTCTATGCTATCATCTTCTTCCTCATCTGATTCCACAACAATATCTTCTTCACCTAATTCTTCATCTGGTGATGTTGCAGCTCCTTTCTTTTTTTTCTTCACATTTGTCACAGCATAGGGATTTTTACCACTTTCCTTATTGTATGCTCTAGTAAAAGCACTCTTAACCTAGATATAGAATAAATTATGCTAATAATATCAAAAGTAAAGTACAATACTACCACTAATATCTCCACTTGTCAAAGATATATTATGATGAAAGTCCTCTTATCCTAAATTTTATTTTGCAGAGTTTCAATAGAAAAAAAAATATCAAAAATAATATGTGTAAAAATAATAATGACAAATTTCTAATGACATTGATATTTTACGTGTTTTTATTTATCAATTAATTTTCTTTTTAAATGAATAAGGAAATTTTTTTCAAATACAGATAATTACTATTCTGTAATATCATAAATTTTGTACTTTATTCTAATTCTGGAAAATTAACAGCAAATTATTCATACATTAAATAAGAAAACAAAACAAATAAAAAAATTATATTATTTTGGAAATTAATATTTGCAGTGCATGTTAAAGCAGCATAAAATAGTCTTCTAGAAAAACAGGTAATTGACAAATAAAAATATTTTTTATTATTTTCATATTTCTTATATGACTACCCATTTCTTTGAAGTCTTAAATACAACATTTCTATATACAATAATTAAAAAAAAATTATGAGTAACATTTCTTTCTTGTTGTTAATATTATTCTCATAGTATCAGGGCAGCATTTTCTTGCACCAAGGCACATATTAGTTTTTGGTAGCAAAAACAATGAAATAAAAAGATATGCTTTATAAAATGATTGTCAATAAGAAAATATTTTAAAAGAATTAATTATTAAAAAAAAAGTTTTTGAAAAATCACCCTCTAATTTTATCCCCCCTGATTATATTATTATATTCAGAATTCAATTCTTCTAATATATATATATACATATATTTGTTATTATTATATGTATAGTAAGCTTCCGAGTATCTGATTTGTGACTATCTGACCTAGTTTTCTTTTATCGTAATTAAATAATGAAGGTGTTGCATTGGAAACAATGCCAAGGTTTTGGAAGCAGGCATCTGCTACCAGCTAAAATGCAGAAGTAGTTATCTATTAAGGACTTTTTCAAAAACTAAAAACTTAAATTTTGACTCTAATCTTAAGATTATCTTTTCATATCTGTATAATTATTTATCAGTAAAAAATAAATAAATAAAATTTGTGTAAACTTTTTTAAGAACTAGGCCTACGATTTAAGTTTAATATTTTGTTTATGTTTCTTGCATCTAAGTTAGGCATTACAGAATTTATATTAAAATGTGAAAGTTTGTATATTTATCTTTTTTCTCAAATAAATTCTTGAAAAGTGTATTGCAATATATAAACTATACTCGAAAAGTAACAGGCAATTGCTTCTATGATTAACCGGGCTGTGGCTGAGTTCATATTCTACATGGCTTGAGATAAAGGGACGGCTTACTACTCAATAAGAAGAGAGAAAATAAGTATTATAGCAGCGAGTTTTGGAATAAAAACTTTGTCTTCTGGTATAGGTGGGCAAAGAAATAAGAACTCGTAGAACTCCTGCCTATCTGGCATGGCCTTTCGCCACATTATGCTGGATATTCAGGAGTGCACTGTATATATATCTCAACCTATAGGGAAATAATTATTTTACTTTTGCTTCCATAGCTCTCTCTGGATTTTTTTTGTTACAATTTCTTTTAATAATTAACAATTTTATTGTTTCTGTATTATTTTGTGAACTTTACATACTACTCTTCTTCCCCTTGCAGATAATCTCAGATTGAAGTTCAGAACTTTTGATCAATACATTATATTAAATTCGAAAAACTTTTGCAGTCTCACCTTAGTGATAATTTTAGATCTTGGATCAGTCTGACCAGGCCATAAAGACAAATCAATAATACTATCAAAATCTTCCCTCAACAGAAAGTATTCTTCCATTCTATTCAGAACCTCTGGAACTCCTTCAGTCTCCTTTTCAATCAATGGTTGTGTGAGAGCCCTTTTCAGCAATGGTAAATAGTCAAGAGCAACATCAGTTTTATTGCCAGTAATTCTAGAGAAATTAAAAAAAAAAGTTTAGCAGATTAAAGTTTATTGTTATTAAAACAGATTTGTCTATCTTGAGTTTTAAATAAATAAATAAATTAATAATAATAAATAAATGATAGCAATTAATATATAACTAATGTAAACAAATATATGGCAATTTAAGAGGTAGTTTGAATATTTCTGGAAACAAAAATTGACAGATATTCCATTTCATATTATTTAACTAGAAACATAATAGATGACTGAAAAGTAAAACAGAAATTCAAAAACTAGTGATAATGATTAACTGTGAAATTAAAGAAGTCATGGCTAAAAGTACTAGGCTATTTTCAATTTCAAACTTAATTCTAAAAACAGACAATTCATATCAAATACATTTGTCATGAAACTGAGATTTTAAATTACATTATGAAAACTATCGCTAATATTATAACTAATAAAATGATATTACAATTTAATAAAACCCAAGTCAATCAAGAATCGATTTTCATAAAAATATTTTCTGAAAAGAGCTATAGTATATTATCTAAAATTGCTTTAATTAATAAGTAAAAAAATAATAAGAATTACATTTATCTATATAACAGAATTTATCAACATAATTTTCACAATTAAATTAAAAATTACAAACAAGAAAACATATTGTATCTATTACAGATAAAAGTAAATAATCTACATTCAATAAAATTTTAGTTTAACTAGATTATAGTTTCATCCCAGCAGCAAACTGGAAAGGAAATGAAAGTAAAAATAGAAAAATATAATTTTTAAATGTGAAAAATCCTTAAAAAAATAAAGAAATAGGAAATGCTTCTAATATTTAAATTTTTTTTTCTTTACCTCATTCTCATGTGAACATGAAGTTCTTGAAGCACACGATCCATATGATTCCTGTTGGAATTTTTCCCCAACCATGCAGGAAAATTTATCATCTGCCTTAAGTGACCTTTCATTAACTCTCCTGGAACCACACTGGCAAATATAGCCTTAAAAGATTGAAAAATGATTAAAAGAAATTATTCCTGTAGAAAATAGGAAGACAAATTGATAACTACACATGATAAAACTCACCTGAGTAGGTAAAAGAGACCAATTATTTCCATTTCTAATTTGTTTGTCAATTATATCACCGATACAAATGCTATCAGCTGTTTCACTCAGAAGTGTAAGGTGTTTAATTTTATTGCCCCTTTAAAAAAATTAGAAAATACAATAACACAGAATTTTTATGACTACATATATAATTCTAGGAAATGAATTATCTGCTACAGTCTTGCAAATACTGTATTTCCAATATAGAACTGTTTTAATGAATTTAATGCAGTGAATTACAATTATGTTAAATGTTTTAGTTTTAGATGTTTCTTTTAGAGGCTTACCACAAATCAGAAACAAGAAACATGAATCCATGCTAACATGGATATCAGAACCAACCATGTAGAAGGCATTCCAAATATAACTAGAACATGATTTCAATCCAGCAATAATCTACATTCTAATTTTCTACACACTGTATTCAAGAATCACAATTCCTATAATTAAGTTCTTGATAACTATACTTTTCTTATAGTTCTTATAACTATGCTTTTGTATATTCTTTTTACTAAAAGAATATACAAAATACAATTTAAATGTTGAATTTAAGAAACAATTAGCTAAATTCACTTCCCACATATCTGAAAATTTTACATAAAATTTCATTAAAATATAATTGTGTCAGAATATTAATGGCAAATTCACTGTATAATGCATAAATGCAATTTAAAATTAGAATTTTACAATTTAATTTCAAAGAGACTTTGATTATATATTGCTTTTTGGTAGGAAAAAAATTTATTTAAAGTTTCATAAAATCTTAGGACTAATCCTAAGGTATTTAGATTACAAAATATTAATGCAAACAGTGAGAACTTTACAAAACTAAAGCATTCCAAAAATTGCATCAAATTATAAAAATTAAAAGAGATAAAAATTTAGAATGTTTTATATTAGAATGGTAAAAGCCTGAATTCCATTTTCTTTATTAAAAAAAAAACAAGCCAATAAATATAGATTTATACATTGAAAAATAACAGCAATAATTTAAAAATCTCTATTCATTGCTTCTAAGAAGCTTTAAGTTTGAAAAAATAAGAATAGAGCCTGCCAGAAATTAAAACTCGATTATTTCAAACTATAATTTTGGGCTAATATTATTCTTCTCACTAATTCACTTATTACAATTAAACAAGAAATAATTCAATAAGTCTGTGATATTATACTAATATACTGAAAATCAGCATTTCCAAGTCCAAATTTCACTGTAAGAATATATTTGAAGTGGCTTACTCAGCTGTAGTTGACATAACATGGACATAATTTTCTTGCACAAAAAGAGGAGCAATAGAATAGTCATGAAAGAATAAATCAGATTTATCCATAATTGTAGCCTTGGGATTGTTAGCAATTGCAAACACTTCTCGTAAGACATCAAAAGGTCCCTGCAAATAAATTGATTCAAATTTTATCCAAAATATTGCATTACACAAAATTTGGCTTTAAGAATTTAAAAAGCATGAGCATTTCTCACCAATTTGATGTGTTTTGTTCCTTTCCCAATGTCAGATTTTGTCTGTTCAGTTGAAAGTGCTTTTGATCTTGCACTCCACATTGACATGTTATGAAGGACCTATAATAATAAGTTATATATTAGTATTACAGATTATTAAGTTGAATAAAATAACATCTCTTTTTGGAGGCTATAAAGCTATTTCATAGCAGACCATGATTTTGAAACATAATCATAGGATGAGTCACCAGATCTTGCTATTTTAAGGCCTGACAATTTGGAAAGAAGGAATTTTTCTGAATTTCCATGCCACATTAAAGTAAGACTATTTGCCTATGGTGGGAGATTAAATGTGTGATAAGCCCACAAATCTTCATAATTTGATGGAAATGATTTCCAAATAAGAGATAATTTAATGCAGAAGACAAGTCAATACCAGTTACATATGATGTCACCATCAGAGGGCTATGAAAAAAAGAAAATAGTTAAAAGTAGTTATGAAGTATTATGGATGACCTTAATTATAAAAAGATCTGAAGCAAACTTCTATTGACAGTATAATATTCTAATTGTGCAGTTTTCTGAATATAAACTATTAAAGACATTATCTATATTTTGCAAAATATAGAAAACAGAGAATACAGTACAGATCTTGTTTCAGAATTATTTGATTAATAATACAAAGATTTATCTGATGAGTTTTATAACAACATTAGTTAAAAACACTGTAAGAATGAAATTTACCTTTTTTAATCAGAACCAACTATTATTCCACTAATTGCCCATTACTTTCTAGCTTACTGATTCAGATATTATGGAAATATGAATGAATACAGCTAATTAATCAAAACCTAAAATTCTGAAATACTGCCATATGAGTAATTAAAATGTTAAAACATTTTTTTTCCTAAATTTTTATCCTAAGTTGTCAAACACACTAGAAAAATTAAATTAAAAAATTTATTTCTAAATTATGAGATTGAAATATGATATGAAGAGAGGGGGGATATTTGGAATTCAAGGAAATTTTCTTTTTTGTATATAAGGTAAATAAAGAAACTCATTTATATAAAATATACAATTGTGCGAACTTAATTTACACATATCAATGAGTCTACAACAACAACAACAAAATTTTTACCTGTCTTATATCTTGATTTGCAGCAACAATAACATCTTGAAGAACATCTGGAGCAACCTGAATATTTTCTTTAAATGCAATAGACATCATGGCTGCCTATATGAAAAAGAAAGCATTCAAGTATCACAACTAAAAATAAAATTTCAAGCATGACATTTCTGCAACTATATATAAATACTTTTAAGTAAAAAGTACATTATATTTAGTTTTAAATTATTAGAAAAAACTTACTGTTTTGGAAAAGTTTTTGTAGTAGGATAATCAGATATCTCACTATGTTATCACACTCATTAATTTTTGTTCCAAAAAGTTAAACTAAGTAAGTTAAAATAAATAAATAAAAAAAACTCAACCTTTAATTAAAAATTCCATATGTAACTAAATCAAATTTATAATTGTATATACACTTTCATTACACAGTATGCCCATTTCATAATTCATTTACCATATACAGGATCAACATTTTCTAAGATTTGAGTTTAAATTTTGAATCATTTAATTTATTTTTGGATTTCTTAAAAAAATATTCAAAGCTTGAACTTTTATATTTAAATGCAACTTATAAGAGATGCAAAGAAAGTTATAGGCGATATTTATTAGAATTTTCATGTTATGATGATATTAAGCAAAATCGGTAAGTAATTTAGGAAAAAAATCTCTAATTAAAACTTTTTGTAAGTGAAACAATTTCATATATTGGAAAAGTGGCAATTTCAGTGTACCATAAGATTCCTTCTTTTATGTCCTTTCAAATTTCAGATTCCAAAAAATAGGGACAAAATGATATTTACTGTATTAGAAAAAATTATACCAATTCAAAAATTAAAGAAAAACATATTGAAAGCAATGACAAAAATGAAACTGTTAACATGCAGATTTTATGTGCTGGTAATATATATATATATAAGATTAAACCAAATTACCTTAATTTGTTCCACTCGAGGCCTTTGAAATCTCAGATCAAAGCAATGATTACTCAAAGATCTTATTTTGGGATGATTTCGATCATTACATATACAAATTATAGGAACTTTTGAAGCCTTGATAAAACTTATCAATTCCTGAATAGATAAAGAAACAGAAAGGTCTTACTAAAACCGCAAAGGATTTTTTATCAAAAGCAATCTGTCATAATTTTACAACATTAGTTAGATAAGATTCATACCATCATTCCTCCTCGATCCTCATTTCCAGACATTCCATCTACTTCATCCATAATTATGACATGTTTACTTGAAACCTTTTCTGCATTTTCTGGAAGAAATTAATTTAATTCAAATATTTATATCTTGACTGATATCAATATTTTTTTTCTGTTTTAAGCATTATATATATGTCTCTCTGTGTGTGTAATATCTCTTAATCTGATTTAAATCCATATTAATTTCCTAATCTTTATCTCAATTTAGCCCGTATTAACTACATCCTGAAATGTTCTCTTATTTCCTGATCCATTTCCTACTTCTTAAATCCTACACACTCTCTATAACATTGACAGTCTGAGCATATATATTTTTCTATGTCAAGAATAATATCCAAATTCAAAAATGTCAGAAGTCTTCTATTCTCAATACTTGTCATTGCAACACTTTTATATACCTGCCATATCTTCATCTAGGATTTTGAAAAAGCTCACTATTCAAAATTCCTCTTTGGAAGGAAAAAAATTTTGCAATGTTATTTTCTTTTGAAATACATTGAAAAATCCCAGTACTGGGAAATAATTAATAAGATAAACAATCAATTAATTTAAAGAATAAAGATAAAAGGGTTATTTTGATGGAAGGAAATTCAATTTTGAAAAATTTTAAAGACATTGCCCCCACCTCCCTTTTTTTATATTATTATATATAATTCGATTTGGACTTTCAATTCAAAACTTGTCTTGGTCTATAATTTCAGCTTTATTCCACTATGGAATATAATATTTTAAATATGTCTTATTTGATTTGAAGTCATTAATGAGTATATAATTTAATATCATGTAAATAAATATCTTTCAATATTTAAATGTAAAAAAAAAATCTTATAAAAAAAGAGTAGCATTTCTGCAACAGTTCAGGAGATAAATGCTAAACAACTACAATCTATCTAATATACAAAATAACATTTAATTTACCTTTAAAACAACCAGCCAATGTTTGGTTACCCAACAATTGCGATACCATCTGTTGCAAATTCTTTTTTGACCGAGTATCAGAAGCATTCAGTTCAAAATAATCAAAGCCAGCTTCCTATAATACAATTGGGTTTTATGAGACAAATATTAATGTCACTAAACAAAATATTTCAGAAACTCAAAATAATTACTTTGCACACTAGTAGAGCTGTTGTGGTTTTGCCAACACCAGGTGGCCCTGACAGAAGAGCAGCTTTAAACCCAGATCCGTCATCGGAAGGGTTAAATCTTCCTAAAAAAATCACAGCTTAAAAAAAAACTCCACTTTTATAGATATATTAAAAGTATTAAAATGCCTCTTAGAATTATGATAGTACATCATTTTATTTGAAGAAAAATACTTATCTGTCGCATTTCTAAATTACATAATAAATAATCAAAATCTATAAAAAGTATGCACTTTCCATACACTATTATTATTTCTTTAACTGTGGAACAGCCTTGTACACAAATTTTGAAAATCATTGGCATTCAATCAGGATGAAAAATCAGACACCGCAAAGAAAATACATTAATATAATAACTATATTAATATATTCTAGTACAGGGAAAATTGTACCTTTTTTTTTTAATCTTCAGAAGGAAAAATATGCTTCTGAATAAAAATTAAACACTTTAAAGACCCTTTTATAAAGATCACTAATAAAATAAGCAATTTTTAAGGATTTTAATAATGCTATAAGCTGTAAGATGAGCAAGTCCCCCAATCATTGAAGGTGGATAGTATTTCCATATCTATTATTGTGTAAAAATATAATTACTAACTAAATATTAATTTTACAAATATTACATGCACTATAATTAGTTTATTTCCTCTTTTTGAAAAGATAACAATCAAATGAGAATATTCATGATAAAATATTTACCTGGAATAGGCTTTTTATTCAAACGTCGATTTCTGCTCCAATTTACTAACCAATTTAGAAGTTTCTTAGCATTACTTTTATCTCCTTGCTGTCCAATTACCTGTTTTAAACTAGTTGGTTTATATTTATCAACCCACATGGATTTGGGGACATCAGAATTCGGTTCTTCTTTAATCCGAACAATTGGCATTTTCTGAAAAAATACAAATTAAGTTAACAGATACCCAAGACTAAGAAGCTATAGATCATATGAATAGCATTTCAACTAGAAAAATATACTTTTAAAACTTACAAAACTGTTTAATTTCAATACTTTTTAATACCTGTCATATGTTTAATAAATATACAAATTGAGGTCATATAAATTTTATTTTATAAAATTTAGGAGCATCAATCAGGGCAGGCGGGGGGATTCTTTTTTTAAACAATACAATTTACTCTATCTCTATTTTTCAAAGCATTCTTAGAAGGCCTCAGAAGTCAATGTCCTTAATTTTATTAATATTTCCAAGTTTTATTGTCTCCATATTATTCGAATGCTGCTACTAAGAGTCCTGCTTTCAGCTGTATGCTAGTCTCAATGGCTACCCTGCTTACATAGGAAATAGGACTAGGATTACCTTCTTCTCATCATATGAAATTATTTTTATTTATTTCTTACTTTGAGCATATCATTACAGCAAGTAATTTAAACTTATTGATCTTTCTATTAATGAGAACAAATTGGAAGTAGAAAGCATATTCTTGGGTCACTGCTAAAATCTCTAAGATTTTTCCTAACAATAATCTAATATAAAATTACAGAGCACTACTGAAGGGTTGCCACTCAAACCTGGGAAAAAAACGCCATGTGTTTTCCCTAGACGTATGTTCACGATACAAGGAAATATGTGAATAGCACTCAAATGTTTGTTATAATGCAATATCAATTTCAGAAGTGGAAAAAGCAAGAAAAGGAAGCAATAATTTAACATTATTCCAAATAATAGCATATTAAAAGAAGATTTATATCTACATATAGAAAAAACAACTTCTGTTTATTCAATGCCTAGAATTTAACAATACAAAATTTGTATATGGGGGGGATTAGTGATCCCTTATCATGCTCTTTAATTTAAGTATAATAACTGAATTACTTACTGAATGAATTCCCATCAAGTACTGTAAATAATATTAGTAAAATACATTTTTTAAAAGAAAATCAGTAAATTTCAAGCTTATTAATCGAGATTAAACAAATGCTACATATTGTAATGTCTTGGATGATTTTATGGATTGGATGGACACTAATTAAAATAAATAGTTATAACTATCACAGCAATGAAATAGAAACAATTCTGTTTTCAATAGTCTACAACGAATTAGTTAATTCACAAAGCACGGGAGAAATCCAAGACACTATGTGGTAAATTGTCTTCGATTCTCAATCAAGTTTAATAGCAATTTAAGAGCAATAGCATGCCAACTTGACCCATAAAAAACTCAACGAAAACCTCTTTCTTAACAATTGTAGCTTGTTTTTTATATATGTTTGGAAGACTGCTGAATTTTTTAAAAAAAAGAGTAAAAACTTTGCAACATTAAGTTACTCTATATATTAATACCGATATTGGTTACCAAATTGCCAAAATCCTCCTAAGAAGTCGAAATAATATCACCTTTTAGAATTCATAACAATATATATATGCATCAAAATAGAGCTGTAAATTAACTATAATATATTCGATTTACAAAAGGAAACACATTATTACATTAGTTAATTAAAAAAAAAATTTACTTCTGGAGGAGAATCTATTTTTTCCACTTTCTCTTCTTTTATATCTGGAGCAGCATCTAGTAAAAAGCTATCATCGATATCCATTTCAAATTCATCTTCCAAATCTATTCCTTTCTTGGATTTTTCACTTATTGATGAATCCAATTTATCTGATTCAATTTCCTTTTTAATAGGCTTGGCTTTCTTGGGAGGACTTTTCCCAGGCAGAGTCCGTATTAAATCTAACAAACCATCTTCATCCAACTGCTTGGTACCCAATTTTTCAGCCTTAAAAAAATTATAACAATGAGATAAAGCAAAATAATAAATGATAATAAAATCAACGAAAACTTGGCTTCATTACTAAATAAGAAAGTATATTAAATAAATATTCAGAGAATTTAGATATTTTGAAACTGATGCAAATAAAATATTTAAAAAAATGAATCAAACAAAACTGAGTGTCATTAATATATATTTTTTTAAAATTAGGAATTCCAAGGACTAGGGAAATACTCTAGTATTAAAATATTCAAAATGGAAATGTTCAAATCAGAAAAATGTTACTATATAACTTAAAACAGAGTGTCTAAATTTTTCGCCATTGTTGATCTTCTTTTAATACATTAAAAATCTACCATAATCCCAGAGTAAGATATCAAATTAGAAAAACTCACTGAAATTTTCTAATCAAGACTTTTTTTTAACTCCTTGCTTACAAATTAAGATTTTGGAAGGAAAAAAGATAGTTTAAAATTTTTTCCAATTCTGTTTTCTGAATGAAACTATTTTCGGTTGTGCCCCACTATTTAAGAAATCCTATTATAAATCAATGTTTATTTTTACTGCAATAAATCATCTGCTAAAATGTATCTTTCATACTATTCAAATTGATTTAATCAATATTTGATAAGAATACATGTTATTTAGAAACTTATTCTAACCTAAAGGATTATCTCTCTTTTTTTTTCTTCTTCTTCTTCTTTTTAACATAAGCAGATGATTCTTCAAAATAAAAACAATTTTATAAAGCAAATCATCTTTTACGGAATTCAAAACACTAAAAAAGATTTCTGCCATTTCAAACTTTAAAGTCTAATTTTACTTGCAATATACACTAAACATATACCCCCCTCCCATCTCTTAACACAGTATGTTCTGCAAATAATCTGTTTAAAAATACACATTTGGTTTTGTTAAAAATAAAAAAAATAATTAATTTAAACCATGTATGAATGAAAAAAAATATGATATTTATATATATTAAAAGGAAAAATGTTTTATCACTCTTTGAAGTCTGAAGTTTAAATAAATTTTATTTCATTTCCCTTTCCAACTATAACAATACAGCAACAAGAATAATATCTAGAAAAACAAAATAATATATAAAAGTTGAATATTTTTCAACATTTAGCTATATTAAGAACAGTTCTAATTAAAAAATTATCACAATATGTAAACATGCTTAGGTATATATATAAGCATTACAAATATAAACCAAATATTTAAAAGTAAAATTAAAATATAAACAGTAACTAACTTTATCAAGTTTGCTTGCTCCAGCATCTCTACCAATGACAATGTACTTAGTATTTTTAGATAAAGTTGTCATAACTTTTCCACCATACTTCTCAATGAGAGCTTTGGCATCATCCCTTTCCAATGATTCAAGTACACCAGTAATGATAAATGTAAATCCAGCCAAGCAATCTTCTTCGCCCTGAAAGATAATTTTAATTTTTGTTGATGGTGATACACATGTGATTAATTTTAGTTACCATTTCTTTTGAATAACCTCTCTTTAATGCTGCTTATTTTTTAACAATTAATCTACTTCAATTGTGTGAATTTTAATTTTTCTTATGACACATAAAAACAAATGATTGTAATTTGCACTAGATCTGGATATAAAACTGTCTAACTAATTTGCATCTATTAAATGAGAAAATAACTGCAGTTTCTCTTGTTCTGAAAACTTAAGACATGCTAGAGCAGTTCTAATGGTCACTTTTCACTATTTCACAGTGTCTTATAATATGTGCAACTTGTCAATCATGGCCACTGCAGCATTAACTCAAATTACCACAAAGGATTTTAATATATACATTAATTGATTTCAATACTATGTTGACAATAAACTGATTTCAAGTTTTAAGTGATTGCCATTTCTTTGAAAACGACTATTATATATAAAAGATTCACTATAAAAACTTTAAACAGAAAATAATCAAATGGTTATACATGGAATAATTTAGAGCATAATTTATATAACAATTTAAGAAATCAATTGCAGTGGACATGCCATTTGTATACAAGCAAGAAACATGCATCACAACATCTTTATTAAAGTCTTTTTAGAACTACAGATACACACAAAACAAAATATTAAAAAAACCAATATGTGTTGGCAAAACATGACAAAAAATTTGATAGACAACAGAGAGAAATGTTTTTTTCTCAGATTGCATGCAAAAGTGGGACTAAGAATATACTATTCTCATCAATTAAATTTACCAACTTCTTTTTTAAACATTTATGCTTTTTATTCCAAATGGCAAATGTTTCAATTTGAAATTCAATATAAAGAAGTTTTGGATTAAAACACCTAATCAAAGTATTTAAGATTTTCTTAAATTTTCAATAGATTCAAAAAGATTTACAATAAATCTATAAACATAATAGAAAATTCCAAAAATTTTCACAGAATTTAAGAACTATGGCATAATGAAATAATAACAATAAATTGAGTTTAAAAAAGGGAACAGAATTGATAGTAAACTCCTTACTGATCAGCAAACTGGGTTACAGCCCTCTTCTATCATGCATATAAATGGATAGTAATGTAAATGCCTTAATAATAATTACTGTACAGTAGATGTTCTTGTATCAAAAACACATCAAATCTAGGAACAATTTATTTAAAAAGCACTTAGAATACATTTTTCAAGACAATTTTTTTAAGAGTTATAGAATAAGTTAACAAGAAAATAATCTTATTTCGTGAATATCATTTTAAAATATGTAAGAAGGGGTGATAAGTATTAAGAGTGTATCAAGCATTAATGGAATACGAAAAGGAATGCTGGAAATAGCTAAAATAATAAGGATAAAAAAATATATGCTGCAAATTTTAAATAATATAAACTCACTGAAATAATAAATATTTAAATATTTCTAATTTTGAAGATATTGAGAAGTTCTATCTTTTATCTTTGGAAAAATAAGTATTATAGCTTTTATTACAACAAGTATGATTTAAATAAGCAAATCATGTAAGAGATTAATAAATCAATTCTTATGAAAAAATCACAAATAGGCATAGCTTTATTAACATATATTCTATACAGAATAATGTATATTTAGATAATTAAAATGAAAAAATACAATACCTCAGGAATTTCTTTTGATCCAAGAGCTTTAGGGCCTTCTCTGTGTAAGTAACTGGCATAATTAGCACTTCCTGTTCTGGGTTTCTTACTAGTAGGTTTTTCCTCTATAACTTCTATCTAATTAAATGAAAAAATATCCAATTATGAGCACAATCTTTTATTGAATTATTTTAAAATTAAATACTGTCAAAACACTTACAACTTTAGGAGCAGGTTTTTCAGTTTTTGGTGTAATTTCCATTTTTGTCAAACTTTCAGTTTTTGATTTCTTTTTAGTCACAGAAGGTTTTTCTACAATAAAAATAACTAATTAATAAACTTATTTATATTTATTACAAAAAATAGATTTGTAACCACTAACTACACAATGGACAAAATTTATTAAGAATTAGATATCTAACTTATATTAAATATTTAATACACAATATATAAAGCATTACTAGATTCATATTTCATTGTTTTAAATATTAAGACACAAATTTGAAATCTGATTACAGAAAATAAATTTAAAGCTTTCATTTTTATTTTATGTTTGTGTTATTTTTATAAGCATTATTGCAAAATGAAAATATATTATTATTAGATATACAACAAGGTCTTTTATTTCTTTAAGTTTAATACCCTTGACAAAATTCTCCACATAAATTCATTATTCTTATCAATCTTAAGAGAATCTAGTTATCATGCTAAGTAATTGAAAAGCTAAAAGAATTTTTAATAGCTTTTCCAATTATTTAAATTTAGTCTGCACAGAAAAATCGACATAATGTTTCCTGCGCAAAAATCACCTTTAATTTATATACTTTAATATAATTTTTTAATCTCAAATTTGAAAATGGAGTAATAAATCTATTATTTAACAATGAAAATTTTTGAGTAACCTAAAAATAAAGGTTAAAAAATTCACAAAATCTGTTAGTTATAAATCTTTAAATTTTTTATCAGCAGATCCTATTTTGGGGACAGTATGTACATTTTTTGCATAATTATGGTTGTAGCTAATACTAAGAAATAATATAGGCAAACTAAATGTATTTGAAAACTGTACTGAAATGAAAAACAAGAGTTTTAGAAACTAAAATTATATTGTCCTAAGAAGTAGTGTATTTCAGTAACAATATTAGGTATTCTTAAGGAAGTTACATTAAAAAATGTAGAGTGCATAGATAAGAAAACCACTTAAAGAATAAGAAAATGTAAGAATATTTTGACCTTTCTTAAAACAAAAATTCAAAAATTATAAGTTATATACTGAGAATAATAAAAATTCATTAAAATCAAAAGTTGTATGAATATGTAGATAAAATAAGTTAACAAAAACCTCCCAATTAAAAAGAAATTTTATGGGCAAAAACTTCCTAATTTAAAATTCTCAAAAATTAAATCAACTATACCATGTTTAATTTGCTTTGGAGATATCTTTTCTTTTTCTGCCGTTTTCTTATTTTCATCTTTTATAATGGGAGCATCCTTTTCTTTTCCCTTACTGTCTTTACCTTTATTATCCAAACTTGGCTCTTTCTGTCCATTAAGTTTTTTATCCTGGAATTTTTATCACTTTCATTATATGTTATAAATATATATATAAGAAATAAAACTCCATGAACCTATTACTGTCATCTATGTTTTATTATCAGCTTTTTTTCTCCCCAAAATACCAGAAGTTTTAATTAAATTTCAGGTTAAAAAAATATTTAACCTTTTAATTTGATTTTTAATTTGTCAGCCATAGCAGCCATGCAATTCTTTTTTCAACTTTAATCAAAAGTCAAAGAAGTAAAGTCAATAAATCCTTTATTTATGATAGCACAGTGTCAGATTTGTAGATTTTGAAATGAGAAGATAATCTTTTTTATTATTTGCAACTCTAAGACTGAAATATAGCCTTCACTTTTTTTGACAATAAAACAAATATACCAGTAAAAATTAATAGGAAGTAAGATCATCTAAAGCTAATTCAGTTTTAGCAAATTAAAAATTTATTTTAAGATGATCACAAGTCAAAATTGAGGTTAAATAAAAGCATCTTTAGAAGTTATATGATTAGTAAATCTTGTAGTTTATTCCAGGTAAATTCAAAGAAACCTCCGAATATTCCAATGCAAAGAAACTGAAATGAGCAGATTTTAGATTATAATTTGCTGAAAAGAATTTTAGTGGGCACTTAATTTATATATAAAATTAATTAATATAAGCAATCCATCCGAAAATGAAATCTGTGTATAGTATGACCAATAAATAGAAAATTACATACATAAATTAGTATCTAATAAATAACATTAAAATTATATAATTCTTGTTTTAGATGAATAAGCAAATTTCTTTAGAGCAGACTTTCTACTTCACTTACCATTACAGCTCCTATATATTAAAATGCCACATTGAAGAAATTAAAGAATGTAATTTTCATCTGGAAATATTACATTTTCCTAAGTGTTACTTGCATATTTTTTGTTGATCATTAATTATTTATCAAAAATACTATTACAGGGTGCATAGTGTAAAACTGCTGCAAAAATTAAGTACTTTTAAGCACCTTAACCAAAAAATGTTAAGCACTTTTGTTTAAATACTCATATGTAAACAGCGTATTTTTTAAGCATAGGTTTTATTTTTCTATTTTATAATAATACATTACATAGTTTCCAATGAAAAATAATTTTAAAAACTAATTTGAAATGCTTATTATTTGCATTTTAATATCTATTTCTGTATTTGCACAATGCCTTTCATTGTAAAATTATGCTTTTTTTAAATTTTGGTCAAAACATAAAAATGAAAAAAACTATAAATAATAAAAATATTAAATCAACTTTTATAACATTAACAATAAAGATCTGTGATCTTTTTCAACATTTATTAAAATTAATAAGTTACTAATTCTTTCAGATAGATAAAACATTTCTGAAAATGCCAGAATTGATGCAGAAGTATAGCATGATTGAAAAATTTGTATTTGATTTGTATATAGACAACCACAAATGAAATTCAACATGACTGGGATGGAAAGAGCAAATTTCTTCCTGCTCTAACTCATTCTATTTAGTAATTTTCTTTGCAATCTTATAAAACAAAGACCTAAAATAATCCTATAGGTATCAAAGTACGAATGGCAAAACTGCCATGAAATTGAAATAGAAGAATGCCATGTTCTAAATGAGTTTATTCAGATATTTTTTCAATAAAAAATAATAGCAGCATTATCCAAATGATCAGACTAAATAGAAATTGTCAAAGCACCTCTATAAATAATATAATCAAGTATTGTGGCGATTTATCCCTGATATGTGATGGAAACTATTCAAAAAGCGAATTTTGTTTTAGACACATCCTTCTTAATTGATTAAAACAAAAATTTAACTAAAAAAAACTACACTTTCAATCTCAAAATTACATATCAAACTTGATATTTAAGGCAATGCATTTTTAAGTTATTGTGTTTACACATTTCTGAAAGTACAGACTGACAGACGATGAACCCCTTAAAGATTTGGCTCAACACTTGACAGGTGTCTATATTATAGATGTCAAACCTGAATGTCGAATTTTATCTATTTAGCTCCCTTTGGTTTGCAGTTATCATGAAAACGTATATTCGAACAACCGAACAGATAAACAGTCATCCTTTAGACAGATGTTGCTCAAAATTTGATAAAAATCTGCAAATTTGGTGTAAAGGCCATATACCAAATTTCATCAGTCTAACTGAAAGTGTTTTTGCGTTATCTTTCTCACAGAGAGACAAACATTTCCAAAATACATTTATTGAATTCAAAGAGGTTTGAAATGTGGAGATTTGGCAAAATCTAAAATATTTCTCTATATTTCGTAAACGACAAAGTAAAATTGCAAATAGAGCATCTTTTTTAAAGTATTTATTTTCAAGGATCACAAGATAACATAAAGCATTGCTTCAGAAGAATTTTATTCAATAAACTTCTTTAAAATTTTCCAAGTTTAAATAAAAGCAAAGAAAGAATTTTTCTTTCTTTTATCTCAATTTTAACACCTCAGAATAAAGTAATTCAACGAAGCAATGATATTATTTTGTTTTACATTGTCATAACTATCAGGAATGGTCTCCCAAAAAACCTCGTATAGTCTAATAAATTTGTCATGTCAGAGAACAACTTACATGGCACTGCCATGCAACAGTTATGAAATATTAACTTTTGACATGAATTTAACATTATTACAGAATCTATTGTGCCATCCTAGGTGTGTTATTTGGTTATTAATCCCTGGCATGCGCTAATGGCATCCAAAGTCGAATTTGTGGTTTTGTTTTTCTCATGTTTGGAACAAATATTCGACACAAAACTGCACTTGTAGTCATATGTAATTTGATATATTTGTCATTTCATTTTTGAGTTATCTAGTTTACATGTTTCTTATAATACAGACCAGCAGACAATCAAACCATGGTTGGATTTGCCTGAAAATCTGATATGTGCCTATGCAATAGATGTTAAATCTGTGTACTGAGTTTAATATATCTAGCTCTCTTCGTTTTGTAATTACTGTGCTAATTAATATTCACACAGTCAAGATTTCCTCTGAACAGATTTTACTCAAAATTTGATATAAAGACTGTTTACCAAATTTCAACCATTTAGCTCAAAGCGGGTTTTGACTTATCTTTGATACAGACAGATGAGCAGACATACAGCCTTCTACAGATGCTTTCAGCATCTGTAATAGGCACTGGGCAGAATTTTTTAACTTAAAAAAAAACTTCCTACGGCTTTGCTAGCAGCGGGAGTGGGAACCTAGTAGCTTTGCTAGCACATTAAACATAAAGACTGTGGATAAAAGAAACAGTACAAAACCAAAAGAAAAGAAAGAACAGAGAAAGAAGCAATCAGAATATTCTCCATACAAAACTTCAAACAAACATCCTTTTCCCAACTTCATCAACTCGTAAAAAAATATATGCCACTCACCCTTCATCCATTCAAATCAATATCAAACCATTCTCAATACAAAACTTCAAAGAAGCATCCTTTCCTAACTTCATCAACTCGTAAAAAAAAAAAAAATCTATATGCATATTTAACTCACTTTTCATCCATTCTACAGGTTCGAAATACTCCCGACATAACAAATTATGACACCAAAAGAATTACGAGAACTGCGAAGAATTCCATTGCAGCTGTCTTTTAAATTGAGAATGCAGACGATTTTTAAAGCGCATACTGACAATTAAAAATTGCAAAAGAATAAACATTTTCTGTTCGTATTCACATTAAAAAAAAGAAGAGAAGAAAATAACTGTTAATTATAAGCTTAACTTTCTTTATTTAATACATTTTAATTATAATAAAGAACAAAATTAAAATCTTTAATCGATATTTTTAATTTAACATTTTTCATAATATAGTTGTAGTTTATGTACAACTCAACCATTGCAAAAAGTAGTAAACAAAACAGCATTAGAGTTGCTAGAAAAGCATTCCGATATTGGCAACAAACACGGGTGCACACTAATCTTCACTTAATCCAATGTATCTTTGAGAAAAGTGATTGTATCATAGTAAAATTATTAATTACCACATACAAGAAGAAATTCCTTCAATTTTTATAAAAATCAGTTACTTACCTTAACAGGCTTTGAAGATGATTGAGACAAAGTGGTTTGAAAATCTTTATCATCATCATGAATATCTTCTTCTTTTATTTTCTAAAAGAAAAACATTTTTTTAAAAAAGAATAGTACTTTCTAATGATTAATTATAAACTAAATTATTCTTAACTTTGAGATCAACAAAAATATAAAACAACAGAATAGAAAAAGTTTTTAATAAAAAGTAGACAAGTAAATTAAGTAATAATAATAAATAAGTATGAAAAAAATTATAAAAAGAAAAAAAGTTCATGGATACTTACAAAAAGTTCGACTTAACAGAATTTACATAAAAAACAAACACACTTTGATGAAATTAATTATTTCATTAAAGACGATTTGATGAAAAAATAATTCCATTAAAAACACTTTAATGAAATAATTTTGTGATATCACAAAATTTTTTAATTGAAACATTTCAAGTAAAACAGCAATTTTTTAATTCCTTCATCCCATAAAAAAAGTTGAAAACATGTACCATATATATCAGATAACAAATAAATTTACAAATAAATAAACATTTTCTCATTCGAATTTCTCTGGAAACGAATTTTGATTGCAACTGCAGATTCTATTAACTTAATTACTACTTCAGAAGTGAGAAATTCCTCATTTTATCATCTTCTAAAGCTAGTTTCACAGAAAAGATAGGTGAAAAACAAGTCATTGGAGTGATTGCTCATATAGAAATTGCAATTTCATTATTTTGCTATATATATATATATATATATATATATATATGTAAGCATTATTTTTGAAGCAGAGTCTTGGCCAAAGACAAAGAAGACTTTGAATAATTAAGTTTGCTTTATCACATCCCAGGAGCACAAATTATGTACAAGCAAAAGTGATGAGCACAACACAGAACAGAATGAGAAAAAGCTAATGAAAATTTTATCCCTGTGAGATTTTAATAGGGATTTCTAACATGTGTCATTCACAAGCAAGGGAAACACAGAGATTTTTTAGAAGAAATTGTTTAGTCAGCAACATTTTATCCCTTCACTCAGAGTGTGGGAATATGCTAGCTTTTAGTCGATTCGGCAATTTAAGAACTCATGTTGAATTAATTAAATAGAAAAAGTGGAATGGGATCCAGAAATAAGAGAATATTTTAGAATAAAGTCAATATGGGCTAAATTGAGCTAAAAATTAAGAAATTAATTAAGTTTAAATTATATTTTAAAATATCATTACATATATATATATAGCTTTAAGGAGCACATTCCCATTCTCCAAAACATATATATGAGAAAATTTGGTAGTTTTGTGTCAAATGGTTTGCCCAGTAGAGCACTAACATACATTCATATTTACTATAAGCAAAGACGTAGCTGTTTTACCTGAATAAAAATGTTTCTGTTAAATCACATATAAAATAATAAATATTAATCAATAAAAAACATTTACTTTAGGTTGAGGAATATCTTTTTTCTGGCTCCTTGCTACTGGTCCTGAGCCAAAAAAAATCTGATACAGATACTTCTTTTCGCTTTTCAGGAGCAGTTTTCTTGGGGCTACTCTTTACATCTAAAAGAAAAGCAATACAAGACAATGAATGATGCAAAGAAGTAAAACTAACTCGATATAAAATCATTTTGTAGCATTCTTAGTCATATATTTAATTCATTCATTAATACCAAAATATATACTAGTTTTGCAAGTTTTCTATGTCTATTTCTAGAATTGTTTTCTAATTTATTTTTAATTACAAAAAGAAGTAAAAATGTGTTAATAATATTTCCTATAGCTGCACATATTTTTATGATAGGAGGTTTTAACTTTAATCCTTATGAATCAGTAAGCAGAAAATTTACAATATTTTTATCACAGACAGATTTATTTTTAAAAATCCAACCACAACATAGATCAAAAGAAAATGAAAGAAATTTTTTTTTAATATGAAAAGATTCATAATCCATTAAAGACAAGAATTAAAACATGGAATATCATATAAAGTTTGTCATAATAAATAACTATAAGACCTTACCTTTTGTGTTTACTTTTGGAATAGGCTCTTCATCAGAATCTAAAGATAAACACTACAAACATTATATATATATAAAAAATTAACTTTTTACATTATAATAATTTATATTTAAAAAATTTAATAATCAAAACTAAAATAAAAATAATGTTTTCAGTAAATACATATGAAATAACATTGTTCAATTTATTCAAAATTACAAAAAATAATGGAAAAAATTCATTCCATATACATAATTTTTTTTATAACCAACAAATTCCTAAATATAGACATTTAATTTTCAGAAAAGTAAAATCACTGATTCATCAAAACTAATCAATATTAGTTTGATAACTAGATAATGTAAATCGATGCTTAAGCAAAGAAAAAAGTAATGTAGTCATTTATTAGAAATTATAAAGAAGAATAGAGCGGAAAAAATGCAATAGCACCAATTTTCTATATATAATTTAAAGCATATAAATCAAAGAATAGACAATGTTATCAGATAATTATAACTATATATTTAATTAAAAAATTTACAATGAAACATTGTAGTTACTAAATGTAAATATTTACAAACCAGATTCAATTATAGGTCTTTTCCTTGAAACTTTAGAGGATTTCTGAAAAATAAAGAAAGGAAATGAAAACGAATATTTCTCTGTTTCAATTTGCTGAATGTTCAATTTTTACTGAATATAATAAGAAAGAAAATAATATAAAATTTTTCTAAGAAAAAGCAGTAAATATTATTTAAACTTTTTAAATTTTTGTGCTGTATAATTTAAATAATTTAAAATATCTTGAAATGGAGAATTCAGAGACTAGCTTTTAATAGATGAAAATAATTTAAAAAATTCTTAGATATTAAAAGTGCGATATTTTAAACTATTATTTTGTAAATAAAAATATCACTCCAGAGAAATTTTCAAATACATTATCCCTTTTAGACTAATCAAAACATGATATAAAATTTAACTAAATAATAACATTTTTGAAATTTATATTCATATACTTCAATATTTTTATGATATTAAGAGATTTCATTCAGAGCTAAAATAGTTAAAAGTCTCAGATACATTTTTACAAAAAACTTAAGATAATATATTTAAATAAAACATATTGAAACCATGAATCAAATATAGGTACTAGTCTAAGGTAAAAAAAAAATCAGCTAAGATTAAAATAAGTAACAAAATTAATAAAGGGTTCTAAAATCAAGTAACATTAAAATAAGTTAATATGAAAATAGAAAGCTTCTTAATTCTAACATATGGTGAATATCTTACAAAACAAAAAAATAAGCAAATCATTCTGGTGTAAGGGAAGTATGCTGTAAGTGTAATTGTTCAAAAAAAAAATCAATTTAAAAATGTAGCATTCTCTTCATTGAATTCTCTTTATTCATAAAAAAATGTTTATTTTGAAGAAAATAATATTTTAGAAGTAATGAAAATTAAATTTGGAGTTAAAAAAGCTGACTTATCTAAATTTACAGGAAATAGTCATAAAAATTCTTTGTTACATGTTATATCAGATGAGGTAAGTGTGATAGTATGAAATGAGACACACTGTTATACTCATAATTGTTTAATTAACATGTTTCAAACAAACATATATTTAATAAAGTAAAATTTATTGATACCAACATCTCTGCAATTGACATTTAAATAAGAAATAAAAATGATAAAAATAAATTAGTTCATGCATATAGGTTCGCATATTTTATTTTGGTTGTTTTCATTATTTAATTCATTCAGATATCTATGCATAAAAAACAGAAAGAAAGAAAAAAAAATCTGATCAATCATAACATTGAGAAATTTGTTTACTTATATCACAGCTGGAAGAAAAACACATATAACACAGAGCCCCACCTGCCCTATATCTGTAATCTCAACTACAAATAATATATATATATATATATATATATATGATTTAATATATAAAACGCACAAATTCATTTTAAATTCTTGTATTTCACCATTAAGGAATTTTTTAACATCTGAATTTCATAACCTTCTACAATCATTTAAAAATATTTTCAAGCTATATTATAATATTATTTATTTGACAATAATGAAAATTTCATAACTGAAAATGAAGTACATTTAAAAATTGCCTTAAGTCTGAAAGAAAAGATAATCAGAGTGAAGAAGATTAACCTTAGAAGGGGACTTGGTCTTGTTTGCACCAGCAGAACTGCTATTTTGAACTTTATTTGTCCCTGATGCTGCAGATGTTTTTGGTGATGTTAACCACTTTCTAATATCCTTCAGAAGAAAAAAAAAATCAAGTTAGACACGGAAATTTTAAGACGAATGTAAAAGCTAAATAAAGTTGCAGAATGCACTATAATTTATACCATAATCTGCTTAAAATCTTTTGAAATAAATAATGGCTTGAAAAATAAAGATGAAGCAAATGAAAAAATGAGAAAAATAGTTAAGATTCTGATTGTCCAGTTATTAAAATCTCATTTCAATACCTCATATTTACAAAATAATACAAAAATTTTAATTTACACTTTTGTTAGTGTTTACAAAATTTACCGCGCATTCAATTTCATTTTCCTTATCAAGTTTGTTATTTATTTCTGTTGCCATTCATATAGTAAAATTCTGAAAAATTGTAAACTTAATAATATAAAAGTTATTAAAATAAATATCTTTTCCATTATAGAATATAGATATTTAAAAATGACTTTTGAAGATGTAAATAGAAGATGTTTCTAAGTAATTTAAGTCGAAATCAAATATCGTGAAATCGCTATACTTCTTTCTTTTTTATGGACACAATTGTCGAGATCCGTTGGCAATGTTAATATAATTTGTCCTGCCATCTCTCGTTAACGGCGCTGTTTTTAATATTGAATTAAAATAGCTTTTGAAAATATTTAAAATTCCATTTGTCGCATTTTAAAAATCGGTAATTTTTCCTTTGTTTTATTTATTTATGATCATATAATCGGTGATTATCCATTCTGTCAGTAGAATTTTTCTTAACGACATAGTGAATGTTTACATACTGAAAATGTGCAAACTGATAAACGAAATTTTTAACGAATAAAAATTTATATTAAAACCATTTTGAATTCTTAAAATTATGTTTGCAGTTTCAGTGTTATTTATAGAAAACCAAGTATCATTGAATTTTTCAAAAATATTGTCTTTGCTGTTTTATACTGTTATGATGACTTCAACTCGTATATGAAAAGTATTCGAGTTATGTAATAAAACTCGAAGCTAATTTGAATCAAAGTTGATTTTGAAAATTTAACAAACCATCGTGAATATTGCTAATTATAAAAGATTTTAATTTTCATGAAACATTTCAAACAAAAAAAGTTAGTTTAAAATTCAGTAAAATATTTTTTTAATGATATTAAATTTGTTGTTAAATTTTCTACTTTAATTTTAATAAATGTAATTTATCTAAATATTTGTTTTTACAAAAAGTGTTTTCTTATTGTAATTCATTCATTGCAGAAATTATTTATTTTATTTTTTCAAACTTTTTTTTTTTTTCCTTTCTCTCATACAGTATGTGTAGAGGTGATAGATGTAGATATTCTTGGTTTTAACATTTTTTTAATTGCATATATTTAAATATGCTCTTATTATTTGTGTTAGTGTTGTGAAAACATAATTAGAAGAATATTTTTTTACTCATTAATAAGGACATTATATAGTTAATAGGCTTTTGTAAATAGTTCATTTTTCCAGAAACCCATAATTTCAGTGAAATAAATTAATTTCTAATATTTGTTTACAATAATAAGATAACCATATTTTAAAATAATGTGATGAAAATTTTCATAAGAAATGATCCAATATACAAATTTAGGAATATTTTAAAATTTTCTGAATAGAAATATACGTATTTTGTCATTAGTAGATTTGAATAAAAGGATTTGATTGTAGTAAAATATTTTTAAATTATGTACCTTATTTTCTGCCAATCTATTTAAAAATTAACATGAATCTATATTTAGATGATTGGATATCATCGGTAAAAATGAATAAAACTCAAGAAAATTCGAAATTACGACCTCCATTGGTAAGTTTATTTAATGTATTCATTATTATAGTTTTAATACTTTCTTCAAACATTAGATATAATTAATATAATTTGAAAAAATTAAAACAATTTAAAAAGTTTTTTTTAATATCTTAGTAAATAGACATTCAAAAGAAAATATCAAAGTAGAAAATAAATTGATATTAATTTTAATATATATATATATATATATATAGCATATATATATATATATATTCATTTATTCCATGAAGTGAAATTTCAGTTTTAAAATTGTTTCCTTTATTTCTTGTGATAATGATATAATGCATGATATTCTTTATATTAAGAAAAACAACTTGTTTGGGGGGAGTAATGGGACAGCTGTGTTTATATCTAAATAAGTGACTAGAATCTATTTCTAATTTTTCTATTAGAAAGAGCAGCTATAGCCTTTTGCTCAATCCTAATTGTTAAAACACCTACAATATTATTTGTGTTTAAAATATAGAATATGATTTTTATGCTTTAGAAGTAAATACAAATTCTTATTTTTTCAATCTGATTATTTGTAAAATAAAAATATTTTAAATGTATTATAAACTTAGAGATATAGTATTTATATATTATCAGTCAAATTAAACTTAAATGTAACATGTTTTATGTGATATATATTTTAAGAGAAAATTCTGCACAGATGGAATGGGACATGCTCATTTTTATGGTATATATTACATGTTATGTCATATATAATATAAAGTAATAATATACAATAATAAAGAAGCTGGACTATCACTAACCAAAACAAAAAGCATAAAAGAAAATCTCTCTTTTTCAAAAATTTACTTAAAAGCACCATATCTCGAACATAATTTGTTATTCTTCATTTTTGTTAACAATGGTTTCATATAAAGTATGAATACATATGTTAGGCTTTTCTGTACATCTTTTCTTCATCTGTTTTATCTGTCTATTCTTTAAAAATAGGTATAATGCAATATTCTTTACCAGTGTCTTTAAATATGTTTTGTTGTTCTTCATTTTCGTTAACAATTTTATCATATAAAGTATGAATGCAAACTGTAGATCATTCTGTATGTCTATTCTTCATCTGTTTTATCTGTATGTTCTTTAAAAATAGCTATAATGCAACAAATAGTGTGATGGAGGATTTCTAAAGCGTTTTAGATAATTATAGATCTTGCAGCTTTACAAACTTGCTTATTAAACATTGTTTCTGTTTTCAATTTTTGCTTCAACTATTATTAATTTTTTATGCGGTATATGGTACAACATTATCAAATGTCTTTAATTATTATGCAGTGATATTGATCTAGTATATTTAACAATGTAATTAAGCAATTTTTTAATATACTAGATGTGTAAAAAATAACATTTTTAAAATGGGGTCTTGAATGGCATTTTTAAAAATTGTTTTATAAAGCATCATTGGTCTAAATATATAAGAAACATCATCTAAAAGTGAAATATTTATATAAACTAAGTTCCCTGCCCCTTCTAAAAAGAAACATTTAAAAAATAAGCAGAAATAATTCTTTATATAGTTTGTAATATAAATATTTCTAAATCATCAGTTTTATTAGTCTATATTGTAGTAAATAAGGGATATGCAATATTACCAACATATAGAAAGCAAAGATGTATTAATTTTGCCAAAAAAATGTAAACACAAAAAATTTCTTAAATTTTAAAACAGCATTACTTAAAAAATTAAACCATGGAAAAGAAAAAAAAATCATTATAGAAAAGAAATTTTAACGAAGAATCCAATGATTAAGTATTATAGTTCTGTGAAGAATCTAAATAAAAAATTAATGTCAAAATACTAAAAGAAACAATAAGAGGATTTCATTGTTGCTAAAATGTTCAGATATAGGTAGGTATAAGAAATTGAATCAATAATTCCCAAGGTATGAATAAATACACATGTTTACAAATTAGGTACTAATATTTGTAAAACAAATCTTTTTTCTGATGGAAAAAAAAAAAAAAAAGCTTCTTTCTAAGATTTACAATCTTTACAAAATATTTGTCTTTTGAGAATAGTTTTGTAGTATATTCTATAACAATATAATATTTAATTTTTTGTACTCAGTCTTTTTTTATGCTTATTGTAAAATACTGTTTACAATAATCAATTTTACACTAACACTCCTTTCAATTTAATATGCCAATTATTGTAACATTAAAGTATTAAATACTGTATTCATTTCTCTCATTTTTTAGTATCTTGTAAATAATATTTTTTAAACTTTGCAAAGGTTGAATTTTAAACCTTCCTCTATTTAACATGAAGCGAGTAATAGTACAAATTTTATAACAAATTAGATTTAACCTTTTTTTTTCAGCTTAGTTTCATTTCAATGTTCAATATTCTATTAAAATCATATATATATAAGTATTTGATACTATACCAGAAACTGAAAGTAACAATTCTATTAAGGCTGTCATCAAAATGGGTTTCCAGATAGTCTGGCTTAGCAAATCTTTGTTAATATTAACAGTTAAATGCCAAAAAATACAATTTCTTCAAATTTTAAAATATAATAATACTTTGTCAAATACAGGGTTAGCAAGAGATAAATTTTGTACTTCAGAGGGCTATAAAAAGGGTTTTATGGGTCCAAATATAATAAAATTTGAATTACAGATAATTCAAATGATGTACTAGAACATTTCTTTCTTTCTATAATATAAAAAAAAATTATGTAAAATTTTTTCCATTTTATTCATTTTGTGATTGTCAGATAGTGTGTGATCTGATCCATGACATTTGAAGTTTTTGTTTTTCCAGTATTGTTTGAAGAAAATTACTATTACGTTTTAGCATACATTTATATTGCACTTTGTGATGAAAAGAAGATGTGAAGCTTTAATTTATTTAACACCTAATGAGTTTAAGATAATATTTGTTAATTCTACTTTTGGACACATTATATGTCACAACACTCATAAATAACTTTCTGATTTAAAAAAGTTAAATCTTTTTCAAATAATGAAACATTTTCATCTCTTGGGTAGCAGGCTGAATATTTAAGCAATACACGTGTTAACTCTGCCTTGTTTTTTAAATATAAATGGAGCATCCTACGATATCAGATTAAGGAAAATTTGGGGAAGAACGGAGTGAGAATCTGCCAGTTTGAAAAGAAAAGCTACTATTTTGAGAGCATTACATGAAAAATTAAATCAATATCTAAATATTAGAGATACGAGAAAGAATGATTTCATTGTGGGGCTTTGAATTTTGAATTGGATGAAGACCTATCAGCAAATGTGCATTGTCATCATTTCTTTCAACACCTTTGGGCTTTTTACCTGCAGAGTTAAGCTGCACTGTATTATTGCTAAGGAATTTGTACAGGAATGGTAGACTTTACAATGGTTCTCAGTTTATGGTCAGAAAAATTCAGCACTATATTTTGCATTTTGAGGTATTGAGGAGTCACAACAAAAATCCAATTATTCATATACCTCATATTACTGTTAATACAAAAAATGGTGCAGATATGCTATTTATATTGAAAAGGCTACAATTACCAGTTAGACTAGCTTTTGCCATGAACATGAATGAGTCACAAGATCAGAGTTTTGACAAAATTGGCCTGACTATTAATGATTGAAGTGCAATATTTTCACATGATCAGTTGTATATAGCATTGTCTAGAGTTGGAATTGTAATCGAGACTAAAGTAGACAGCATTAATAATACTGCTTTTAATGCTCTTAGTAAAAAATAAGCAACACAAAATATTTTATTAGTAAGAATTTGTTAAAAGCTTTTATTTAATTTGTTTAAAATGTTTTCAATTTCATGTTTTAATATATTTCATTCCTACTGAAAAAATTAAAATTATAAGATTTCTTCTGAAATTTAATTAATGCTTATATATATATATATATACACACACACAATTTCAAATTGAGCATTTTTTAAACATTTTTTTAAAAACAGTTTATTTTGATTTACTTTCGTTCCCTGGAGAAAGGTAATCAATCCAGGAACCTTATTAACTTGAGGACAATCATATATGAAGACAACAGGATTGGTGAGCAAACACGGGTAAAGACGAAGCTCCCTAGTATTGAATTTTAAAAAAATTTAATATCAGAATTCATTAATAGATGGCACTGCAACATAAATAGTATTTGCATATAATGTTGATGACATTTATTTGCATAAATGATATTTTACACTTTTATTATTTAGTCAATCAACATTATTATTTGGGGAAAAAGAAGGTGGATACTGCATGAACATTAGTTATTTCTCTACATATTATTCCTATGTTTCAAGAAAAAGCACTACAGATAAAATTTTTCTCTTAGAATTTACAGAATCCGGTTGCAGCTGTAAAAGAATTCCTCCATGTGAAGCGATTCACAGGCCCTATGCAAAATGTTACAAAAACTTGATGCAGATGGAAACTTTATATTCTTCTAAGTAGAGGACAAAAGCAATTATCATCTTTTAGAATAAAAAATATGGCTATTTAAATTTAAAGTATGGCCGTGCAGTTAATTGCTGAATGGTAGTGTGAGTGTGGCAGTTAATTCTCATAAATTGGATGTACCATATTTCACTGGTAGAAAAATCTCATGTCTATTTTTTTTTTTTTTTTTTTTATCTTTCTAAAATCATGCTTATGCACAGATTGCAGAGCAGAGATTCAAAGTTTCGTAAAAATTTTGCATTCCAATTCCTTGCTGGAATGGTGGTTGACGTCACTTGGCATGGAACATTCTGTGGAATGACGAAGCTCATTTTTCCCTCAACAGGCAAGCTAATTAACAATCATAATTGCTAAATTTGGTAAAGGAAAACTCTCATGCTATCCAGGAACAATCCTTGCAGCATGAAAAGTGACAGTATGTTTTTCAGCTACTTTAATAATTGGACCATATTTTTTGAAAAGGAAACTGCAAATAGAATCTTAACCTGTACCATGACAGGACAATAGTACTGTGATATGCTGAAGAATTTTGTAATCCCTCAACTTCAATTGCGTGGGTGCCTTCAGAACACCATTTTCATTAGGATGGCAAATCTCCTCACATCATGTAGAGCAATTGTTAAGACAAATTCCATGGATTCATGAGAGATCAGCCATCATTTTCCAATAGCATGGCCTCCTCATTCACTGGATATCATTCCTTGTGACTTTTGCCAGATCTGAAGGACAGAATTCACTGCCATTTTCTCGATATTCTAGTGGACTTATCCTGTGAATTGTGGAAAATATGGTTCTGCAATTATAGCTTGTTGTTAAACATAAAAGGTGACATACTAAGCAGTTTTAATTCCATTTTTAATATTATTTTACATTTATGTATCTTATTAAATATTTTAATGTTCATTACCAATGCCATTTTTTATTTAATAAATATTAAGTGCATCATTTAAATTATCCGCAGTTAAAATTTTATCTGATTTGGACCAATAAAACACATTCTAGAGCCCTCTGAAGTAGGAAATTTATTTCTTGTCTAACTATATAATTGGCCAGGCTCCTATCTATTTCTTACATTCACTTATTTAATGCAGCATTTATAAGCACCAAGCAACTTGCTTAAAAATATAGAGTGCAAAGTAGTTATTCCACAGTTATAATAGGTAAATAAAAATATATTCATTTTTATAAAGCTCTAAATTGAAAAATTAACTTAAAATAAATAATTGACATGATGATTAAGTTAAAAATGTGTTGAAATGCAAAATGAAATTGACCCAAAGAGAGAATCTTATAATGCACACTGCTTAGGGGCACATTGTACCTAAATCATCCACTGACCCTCATTGCATTTAGGGCTTTATATATTTCGGTGTAAAATGCTTTTTTAAATAACTTTTTAATATTTCATATTTTTGTTAAGTTTTGAAATGGTGGCCTTGGTATTGCATCCTTTTTTTCCCCCATTATTATCAGTCCTAATACTCTTTCACTATCATAATGTTATAATATTAAAAATTTTAACTTTTAAAAAAATGTAACATGAATGATAAATATTTTTAAGTTACAATTAAGTTATTTGTTTTATGTCCAAGCCTTCTGCTAATTTTTTTTTATCAATTTTCAAATTGTTTCAGAATTTCATAATACATTGCATTCTAAACTAATGGTTTGCCATTTTATTGAAAGATTGTATGTGTAATCTATAGCAATAATACAACCTAGTTTAAAGACAATATATATATATATATATATTTGTAACTGCAAAAAAAAAATTGATTTTTATATATTTTTATTTATATATAGATTTTATATGCTTTTATTTCAATTCCTACTATTAGTTCACATTCTCTCTATATATTTATTTATATATCTTATTCAAATTTTTAGTAGTTAATAAAATACTTTATATTCATCAAAGGTGCTGTATTTATCAAAGTAAAAAAGTTTTTATTCTCAAGTTCAAATATATTTTTTTAAACTTGTAGTAGATGACACTTGAGGTTAATACAGTTTTTTCAAATATTAATTTGTTAATTAAATTTAATTAATTTTAGTTTTATATGGGTGAAAGAAAAAAAATAGACCAATAGATGACAGCACGATAGTGTCATATTGACTAATAAATCATTTTTGTTAACATTATTTTAAAACTAATAATAATAATAAAAAAAACTTGCATTGATGAAGAACATATCAGTGGATATGATCTTTTTATGGACTTCTGATATAGCTTATTCAGTTCAAAAAATGTCTCTTATATAATATATTTAGCAGGATATAAATTTAGGAATAAATACCGTCAGTGGTACCGAAACATGTAGATTGTTAAAAAAAGGTTATAAAAAATATTAAACGATAATTATTTAATAAAAAGTAATTAAAATAAAATTTTTCTTTGTTGACCTAAGTAGGAATTGACAAAAAAAATTTATATTACATGTTTATTTATTTATTTTACTTATTTTAGGTACATTTACATGCTTTTATTTGTTTGACTTATTTTTTTATTATAGATTTTGGTAATCATTTTTTGATGTGCTAGATTTCTAAAAATTTTTATAGTTGTGCCTTCTTGAGGACAAATAAATATTTTAATATTTTTAGAATTTAATTGTCAAGTTATTGCCTACTTTTATATGGTTTGATATAATATTAGAGACAATTTTTGATCATGCATTTAAAAAAAAAGGATTGCATGGTTCTATAACAATGTATTGTTTATAAACATATAATGTATTATTATAAACCATATAAAAAATTTTCAAAAAAAGCAAAGAAGTTTGTTTGTTTTTAATAAGTATGCTTTTATTAGTGTACTTAATATCTTAATATTTTGTTTTACTGTAAAATTATATATATATATATATTCTTTATTGTTCATGTATAATATTCTTAAATATAATTTTACAATCATATCAAATGTGAAGTTAAAATAATTATGTAAATCTATATAAAGCCAGCTCAATATTCAAGTATAATATACTTTATTATTTTTCTAAAATTTAAAAAAAAAAAAACTGAGTAGCAAAGATTTTTTTTAAACTTAAAAATAAAAATTTATCACACTTTTCTATGAAATTTTATTTTTATTTTATTAAACTGTTTAATTTTAAATTTACATTTGTCTAGCATTTTTGTCATATGTAGAATTTTCAGAAAATTGAATATTTTGCCACGTCAAACATTTTTTTTCTTCTATTTTTGACCTTGTATTTAATTTTTAGATTTATTTTATAATCTCTTTAAAAACTTTATTACTAGTTTGTTAGTTCTGAAGTTGAGGGTGTGGAAGATAATCAGAACTCGGAGGTAAAATAATATTTTTTATGTTTTAAAGTCATTTTAAAGTCATTTTTATCTTTTGCTTATTACACTGATAAAAAGGAAATATAACACCAAGAAAAGATGAGAAACGAATTTAACATACAATTATGTTTCTCTTATTAATATAACTGCAGTATGAAAAAGTAATAAAGAATGAAATGTGTGTCAGAATATTACTGTCTTGTGAGGCTGTAGGCCTCATAAAACATTATATTCTGACTTAATTTCTTAAATTATTATTTTGGAATGTTTCATAGTTTTTAAATACTAATAGCACATTTTTAAGTGATAGTATTTCAATGTTGTTTTCTCGTTTATATATCTATAATTAAAGTTATCAATATGTTAAACTGTGAGTCATCTAAATATCATGATTGGGTTAAAAACTATTCATATCTTATTTATGCTTTATGTTATAGCTTTCTAATGATAGTTAAATCAATCAACAATAACTTAGTATTTAGTATTCAGTTATTTAATAATTAGTAAAAACCAGAAAATACTATATACTTGTTAGTATTTTATTAACCAGAATTGTGTGAAATTATTTGTGTTTTGTTTTAGTAGATATTATTTTAAAGTTTTCTTTGTCTTGCAAATTTAATGAAAGGCTTTCATTAAAATTGCTTTATTATTACTTTAAACTAATGTTGAAAGAATATTGGAGGACCATGATATATTCTGCCTTGAACACTCATCATGCTTCTGCAATATCCTTGAATATTGGAAGGTTCTGGAATTTCTATAGCCTTTTATTAAAGATCTAACATCTTTCTAATATTTATCTGCATTAAAGATCTAATATTTATTTGCTGCAATTTTAATAAGGTGCTTCTAGGTACTGTAAATTCTTCATTATGTAGTGTAACAACAATGCTTCATGTTTTGGAAATGATGTGAAGAACTGCCATCTCTGAATCCAGTGGTACATCTGGACATCATAGTTTCTTTTTGTATGATTTCTGTAGATTTTACAATTAAGACTAAAAGTTACAACCTTAGATAACTTATATTTATTTCATTTACTTGAATTGAATAATATCTTAATGGTTGATAAATAGAATAATTATCTCCCATTGGAACAATTTTATTTAGAGTTTTTCATGTTTTATTTTCAGGAATTACTGTTAAAATTTATTATCACATTAGTTCTATAATAAAATTTAATTAATACAACTTTTATATAATCATGATCAGACAATCCAAAATCTATTGGACTTTAAAATATTGTTTAGAATAAGGCTTCTTAATCAATTTCAAGTTTCTTTCCCAAGTAATAAGAAAAATATAAATATTTGTAAATATAGAGAAATGAAATACTTAAAAACAGATTATTTATAAAAAGTAAGCTATTATATTTATGCTTTGTATGAATAATTGCTAAATTCTATAGTAAAATAATTTTAAATGAGAGTTTCTTCATTAAATTTTATGACTAATATTGAATTTGACATATGCATTTAATGAAAAATATTTTGTGACTTAAAAATCGATTATGGAAACCCTTTTGGACATTGCATTTGAAAATTTAACTGCAAATGTACTGACTACTAATACACTGGAGAATGATCATTTGACCAATCATGGTAAGTTTAATATTTATATGCCTGATATAAAAGATTTTGTAATTCAAAAATTCTATTATGAAAACTCCTTTGGGAAATATGACCTATAGTTTAAGAAATTCTGCTCTGGATTAATGTATATTCAGAGATTTAGATTTCCCCCTCTGAATATTTTCATTATAAATTTTCGACCAAACTTTTTTCTTGTCCATTTCATGCATGCCAAATTAATAAACTGGTTGTGATTATCACCTAAATTAAAATTTTATTTTTAGCCAGGACAATTTTCTTCTTTTGATTGTACTTTTAATGTTACATTCAGTGTGAATGAATCTGTAAAATGGATACATTTGAATTATCTACTGAATTAGGAACTTAGTATTCTGTTATTGTTATTCTTTGAAGATCTATTTAGCTGTACCTACATAAAAGAAATACTGAATACAATGGAGATGCAATTTTTAGTATAAATTATTTTTGTTTTAGCTTTTTTTGGAAAATAGAAACTGCAACAGTAGTGTCTTTAAAAGATTCTATTATCTTATCCATTTATGCAATATTTTATTGCAAAATGCATAATTAATTACCCACCAGTAAACATTATGAAACTTTTGTACCTCATTTGCTCTTACTTGCATACACACTTTAAAAAATTATGCAGCATTGCATTGTAAAATTAAATATTCAGCGAAATAAGTTCTTTAAAGGGTAGAAGTATGTAAATGTATTTACAGTTCACTCTTTGTATACAATATATTAGATGTCAAATTTTTTTATTTGTATTTTCAGTAATTGATGTAAAGATATTATAGGATTTAATGACTCTTAAAAAGACTACTTAAAGACTTTAAAATACTACTCACTTAGACTTAAATGATCTATTGGATTTTGTAATAGAAAGGGACGAGAAAATGTGAGTACAACGCATTTGTGCTTATTATTGTATTTAGGTAAACGGTAACTGGAAACAATATGATAAAAAACATTAAAATATTAATACTAATCTTTAAAATATTATATATAAATTGCATGATTACTATTTACGACTCACGCAAATAAATGCGTTCGAATTCTTATTTTCGATTAGCAATAGTACGGAAAATTTGCGACTGGTGCATACTTAAATAACATTATTCAAATTTAATAACTACCGTTATCTAAATATTGTGAAAATGGAAAAATAAAATCTAATTTAATAAATTTCAAAGTTTTGCTTCCGATTCTTTTTTTTTTTTTTTTTTTCAAAATGCAAAAAATTGTTATAACGAATACTGTTACATGCAAATATATATATATATTATTGTTCAATCACGCAACAGTGCCTTAAAATTTGCGAAAAAAATGCTATATTTTGATGTTTTATGTTTTTAAAAATCCTCAATGGTTACAAAAAAAAAGAAAAAATAAATAAAAAAAAAATATCCATCAAACTTTTTTTTAGAATCAATAGCCAGTATTAATCTGCGTAACTAATTTGAATGCATTGCTCATTTCCAAATGGCACCACGGTGCGAGGCTCGCAGTCATTCATGTCCCTGACTCTCATGTCAGTTT